>CAUYRT010088888.1:0-59904 GCA_963574885.1 Lepilemur ruficaudatus | reverse complement strand
AGCCGGGCATGGTGGCGCATGCCTGTAGTCCCAGCTACTTGGGAGGCTGAGGCAGAAGGATTGCTTGAGCCCAGGAGTTTGAGGTTGCTGTGAGCTAAGCTGACGCCACAGCACTCACTCTAGCCTGGGCAACAGAGTGAGACTCTGTCTCAAAAAAAAAAAAAAATGTAAAGGAGAATATTTTTCAAAGTTTCCTTTATTTCCAGTGGAAAAAGTTTAATCCATTTTAGGAACATAGTAAAATGCTACTTAATAACATAATCAATGGAAGTAAATTATGCTGGTAGAAGAATTTCCAATTATAACTAATCTAGACCCATAATATTTTGGAGGGTTTAACTGAAGATAAATGTTTTGAGACTTGTAGTTTTATACCAAGAGATTATTATGCCTTAGTAGATTGTAATATCAGAAGTTGTAACACATAGTTTAATTTTATCAATTATTTTTTACTCAATGCAACCAAAAAAATTTTTAACCAGCTTTTTACAGAGATTCTTTTGAACCTCTCTTAAGTATAATTTCCCTGAATATTTTATAGTACATTATACTTTACTATAATGTTTTATATGTTATTATACGCCTAGTGTATAGTATTTAAAACTAAGTTTTTCTATGCTAAAGTTAAAATAATCAATTCAAATTATATTTAATTAAATGGCTTTATCATTAAATGAATGATAAAGAGTATATGGTAGCACAATCAAATGAAGAAAAGGGTGATAAAAGATAATAGCTTTTCTCGGAAAAGTTTAATGAGAAAATGAGGTTACCTTGACAAAAGGATTTGGACTTTCTCACACCTTTTTAAAAATCATACATTTAACCATTTTTATCTCTGTGTAATTTATAAAAAGAAACTAATTAGAGTATCTATCCAAAATAATTAGTGCCTCAATGCACTTTTTGTATAACTAAAGTTGTATGAACATGTTTATGATATAATCATCTTTTTCCAAGAAGTTAATTACTACAATAATAAAAATGTGTTTAGATTTGAAATATGGTCAGCTAATTCAAGTTGGGGAAAGGACTATTTACAAGAAAACTTAAAAGAAATTGATCTTTTTTCATACAACTTTAAGTGAAAAAAACTATATTCAATTACAGTAAGAAAAGCCCACCATAGCAGCCAGACACAAATAGACACTGTATGTGCTGACCAGCTGGCAAAAGACACAGGAGTGTCGTAAGTCAAGTCACTTTCCTTGCCATGGATTCAGTTTCTTCATTATAAAATGAGAGCTTGTGAGAAATGATCTTAAATTATTTTCAACTTACAACATTTTGGATCTTTTACCACAATATTTATTGTTAATAGGAATAACAAAAACCATCAATAAAATTCTGAAAACAAAAAACCAATAAAGCCTCTTTTCTCTCTAAGAGTTGACTGATAAGGAAGAATACAAATACAAGAAAATTGATATAATTAATAGAAGCCCAGAGCATTATGCCTCCCATACCCCACAAGCTTTAAGGACTATTTGCTATATATAAGACAGAAGAGACCAAATAATTAAGGTTAAGAAAACAGCATGTGTCCTGGGGAGCCAGCAAGGGGATCATCACTGACAATGTGTAATTTTCCCTAATTTGAGTGATAAGGGACGGAGGCAAGTGCAGGCCAAGTGATAGATGGGAGAGGCTAATCTCCAGGGAGGGGCATATACAGCAAATAAGAACCCCAGTAGAGGCAAGTTTTTTCTCAAGTATCTCATCACTGATCTATGGGGGCTTCTTTCTGATATGGCAGTCATCACCACCCAGAAGGAGGTGAGAAAGGGCAGGGCTGCTCTTTGCAGGCAAAGGCTGAATCAACCAAACAGAAAGAGGCACTTACTATCATGCCTTTATCCAACACAAGGACAAAAATTGTTACAACTCAAGGTCTTGGTTTTCTTCCTACTACCACCTACAGACCTTTAGACTACTGAACAGAAAACAGAAACTTGTAGGAAGGAGCATAAAATCAGACAGAACAATAAGCTTACTAGAAAAATTTCCCACAGTTTTGGGAAAAATTTCTGACTCAGCTTAATCTTTCCTCCAACAGGGTGAAAATAAATGGTGTACCAAAGCTGGCTTGTGCTGGCTCCAAAGAGTCAGTTGTTAAATTTTTGGAATTGTGCAAGCCAGTTTTTGTCATGTCAGTAGCTTGAAATGAGCCATTATAGAGTTGAAAAGTACAATAACCAAAGTAAAATATTCTCTAGAGAGGCTCAAGAATAGATTTGATCAGGCAGAAGAAAGAATCATCTTGAAAATACATCAAAGAGATTAGGCAATCTGAAAAACAAAAGAAAAAACAAGTGAAGAAACATGAGAAGAGAACCTCAGATAAACTTGAAGCCCCACTGTGTGCACCAACATACAGATAATGGGAGTACCGAAGGACAGGAGAGAGAGAAAGGGGCAGAAGAAATAGTGCCACTTATGATCATGTTAAAAAAATTAAGTTCTCCTCTGAGAGGCCAAGGCGGGTGGATTGCTCAAGGTCAGGAGTTCAAAACCAGCCTGAGCAAGAGTGAGACCTCGTCTCTACTATAAATAGAAAGAAATTAATTGGCCAACTAAGAATATATAGAAAAACTTAGCTGGGCATGGTGGCACATGCCTGTAGTCCCAGCTACTCGGGAGGCTGAGGCAGGAGGATTGCCTGAGCCCAGGAGTTTGAGGTTGCTGTGAGCTAGGCTGACGCCATGGCACTCACTCTAGCCCGGGCAAGGGAGTGAGACTCTGTCTCAAAAAAAAATAATAATAATAATTAAGTTCTCAGGAATAAACTTAAGGAAAGGAGTGTACAGCTTGTATACTAAAAATTACAAAATGTTGTTGAATGAAACTAAATACCTAAATGATTAGGAATGTGTCCCATGGATCAGAATACCTTACTCTTGCTGATATTCCTCAAATTGATCTGCAGATTTAACGTAAGTCCTATCAGAATTGCATCTGCCTATTTCCAAAAATTGAGAAGCTGATTTAAAATTTGTATCAAAAAGCAAGAAAGTCAGAATAGACAAAATGATCTAGAAAGAACAAAATTGAAGAACTCACACTTTCAAATAGTATCTTATACCAATTACTTTAAGCTGATGATAACTCTGATAGTGAAAAACAAACACATAAACAAAGAGGAGGCTAAAGGAAAAAAGCCTACACTTTAACTCTAGCCCCTTGTTTTTCGACTTTTTGTTGTTTCCATTTATATATTTTTATACTATCTCTTACTAAGTTGTTGTAGCTATTATTTTTTATAGGTTTGTCTTTTAGTCTTCCTGCTGAAGATATGAGTGTTTTACACACCACAGTTATAGTTACACACCACAGTTACAGTGATATAGTATTCTGTATTCATCTGTGTACTTACTGTTACCAGTGAGTTTAATACCTTCAGAAGATTTCTTATTATTTATTAATATCCTTTTCTTTCAATTAAAGAACCTCCTTTAACATTTCTTGTATGACAGGTCCGGTGTTGACAAAATCCCTCAGCTTTTGTTTGTCTGGCAAAATCTTCATTTCTCCACCATGTTTGAAGAATATTTTTGTAGGATATAATATACTAGGATTAGTTTTTTCTTACAGCACTTTGAATATGTCATGACACTCTCTCCTGGCCTGTAAGGTTTCCACTGGCAAGTCTGCTGCCACACATATAAGAGCACCTTTTTATATTATTTATTCTTTTTTTTCTTATTGCTTTAAGGATCTGTTATTTATCTATGACTTTTGGCAGTTCAATTATTAAATGCCTTTAGGTGCTATTTGGGTTAAATCTGTTTGGTGTTTCTTGACCTCCTTGTACCTGAATACTGATATCTTTCTCTAAGTTTGGGAAGTTCTCTGTTATTATTTTTCTGAATAAACTTTCTACCCCAATTTCTCTCTCTCTACCTCCTCTTTAAGGCCAATAATGCTTATATTCTTCTTTTTGAGGCTATTTTCTAGATCTTGTAGATGTGCTTCATTCTTCTTTATTTTTTTTCTCTTCTGACTGTGTATTTTCATATAGCCCATCTTCAAGCTTCCTGATTACTTGTTCTGCCTGATCAATTCTGCTGTTGAGAGACACTGATGCTTTTTTCAGTTTGCCAGTTAAATTTTTCAGCTCTGGAATTTCTTCTTGATTTTTTTTATTATTTCACTCTCTTTGTTAAATCTCTCTGATATAATTCTGAATTTATTGTCTGTGTTGTCTTGAAGTTCATTAACCTTCCTCAAAACTACTATTTTGAATTCTCTCTCTAAAAGGTCACATATCTCCATCATTCTGGAATTGGTCACTGGCCTTATTTAGTTCATTTGGTAAGGTTATGCTTTCCTGGGTGTTCTTGATGCTTGTGGATGTTTATCAATGTCTGAATATTTAAGATTTAGGTATTTATTCTAATCTTCATAGCCTGGGCTTGTCTGTACCTGTTTTTGAGAAGGCTTTCCAGGTATTCATAGGGAATTAAGTGTTGTGATGGATGTCTTTGTTCACTGCAGCTGTATCAGCACTAGGGGGCACCCAAAGCCCAGTAACACTGGGACTCTTGCAGACTTGGTGGTAGTGCTTTCGTGGGATTGGATAAAATATGGGAGAATTCCTTGGATTACCAGGCAAAGTCTCTCACTCTCTTTCTTCACTTTCCCTCAAACGGAAGTAGTCTCACTCTCCATGTTGCACCACCTAGAGTTTGAAGAGGGGTGATGTGAATAATCCCCTATGGCCACCACTTCCCTATGGTCATCGCACTTGAAGCCTGCCCAATCTCATCCAAAGCCTATGTTACCTGCTGCCCAGCTACCACTGATATTTATTCAAGGTCCAAAGGCTCTTTAGTTAGCAGGTGATGAATTTTGCTAGGACTGGGTCCTTCTCTTCAGGGAAGCTGGCTCCTTTCTGGTCTAGGGTGGGTCTAGAAATACTATCTAAGAGCCAAGGCCTGTAATTAGGAGCTCCAGTAATGTGCTTATTACTTTATTTTACTGTGTCTTAGCTGGTACCCAGGTAGCAAGATAAAGTCCTCTGCCCTCTTCCTTTTCCTTTTCCCAAGCAGAAGGAGTGTCTCTCCAAGCTGCACTGTCTGGAGTTAGGGAAAGAGTGATGCAGACACTCCCTTGGCTGTCACAGCTGGTGTCTCACTGGGTCATGTGAACCTTTAGTCCACTGGCTCTGAGCCAAGCACAGCACCACGACTGCCCAAGGAGTGCAGTCCTTGTGGCTTGACTGCCTGTCAGATTTATTTCAGGCACCATGCCACTGTAGTCAGCCAGTTCTGGAGCTAGCTGTAACTCAGGTTCCTGCTTCTGGGGTAGAAGATTCCCCTCTGGCCAGGACTGGTCTAAATTCTCCCATCTTGGTCATAGGCAGAATTCTGCCCTGTTTTGTGTTCTGCTGTGACAGGGCGGCACTGAGGTCCAATGCAAAGCCCCACAATCACTTTGTTCTCCTTCCCCCAAGCACATAGATTCTCTCTCCATCCAGAGCTGGTCCAGGACTGCTGGGGGAGGGGGAAGGATGGGCTTGGCAGTGTAAGAATATCTTTCCTACTCTCTTCTTTTGTGCTTCTTTCCTTGATATTACGTTAAAACAGGCACTGTGATCACTTATCTATGTTTTATTCTTATAAATGGACTTTCTTGCATGAATAGTTGTTCAATTTGGTGTTCCTATGGGGGAATGATCACTGGAGAGTTCTATTCGGTCATCTTGCTCTACCTCCTCCTACAGTCAGTTGGTTTTTTACAAGGGTGCCAAGAATGGGGAAAAATGGGATTTTTAGCAAATGGTTCTGAGACAACTGACTCATCACATACAAAACAATGACGTGGGACTTCCTGCTTCACTCATACCATATGTAAAAACTAATATAACATGGATCATAGACCTAAATGTAAAACTCTTAGGAGAAAACATAGGAGTAAATCTTTGTTAACTTGGATTAAGAACTTGCTTCTTAGGTGTGACACCTAAAATACAAGTGACAAAAACAGATAAATTGGACTTTATCAAAATTAAAAACTTTTGTGTTTCAAAGGACACTACCAAGAATATGAAAAGACCATCAATACAATGAGAGAAAATATTGCAAATCATATATCTAATAAGAAGCTTGTATGCAGATTATATATAAAGAACTCTTACAACTCAACAGTATAAAGAAAAATAATCCAATTTTTAAAATTGGGTTTAAATAGACATTTTTCCAAAAAAGACACACAAATGGCCAATAGACACATGAAAAAGTGCTCAACATCTTTTTTCACTAGAGATATGCAAATCAAAACCACAATAGGGTACCATTTAACACCCACTAGGATGGCTAAAATTGAAAAGACAGAAAATAACAAGTGTTAATGAATATGGAGAAATTATAACACTCATACATTGCTGGTGGGATCCTGAAATGATGTAGCCACTTAGGAAAACAGTTTGGCAGTTTCTCAAAATGTTAAACATAGATTCATCATTAGTCCAAAGAAATCTATTCTTTAGTATACTCAAAAGACATGAAAACATATGTTAACAACTAGACTTGTATATAATTGTTCATAGCATTAATCATAATGTCCAATAAGTAAAAACAACTCAAAAGGCCATCAACTGATGAATGGATAATGAAGTATGGTGAATTTATGCAATGGACTACTATTTGGCAATAAAAAATAATTAAGTACTAGTACACACTATCGCATGGATGAACCTTGAAAACATCATGCTAAATTAAAGAAGCCAGCCACAAAAGACAACATGTATTATTTCATTTATAAGTAACATCCAGAGTAGGCAAATCTGTAGAGGTAAAATAGTAAATCAGTGGTTGCTTAGGTCTTGTAGGGACAGGGGTGGGAAATGACTCGTAATGGATATAAGGTTTTTTTGGAGGGTATTCAAAATGTTTTGAAGTTAGATTGTGGTGATTGTTGTACAACTCTGCAAATATACTAAAAAAACATTGAATTGCACACTTTAAGTGGGTGAATTTTATGGTATGTGAAATATATCTCAATAAAGATTTTTATTAAAAAAAGAAGTGGAGAAAGAACATACTTCTAAAAAGGATTTTTAGTGGTAATATTGAAACTTTGACAACTGGTGTTGTAGGCACTGATTATCAGAACAGAAGCTGGCCTCAGACCTGAGCTGGAACCTGGAGGCCCCCTGCTGGCATAGCCATTAACTCTTTAGGAACAGGTAGGTATTCCAGGGGTTTGTAGCAGAAGTAATTTGCCAATGTATACAAATATAAGCCCACAATTTTTAGTTTGAACTCTTTGGAGCCAGATGGATTTCAAAATTCAGAATTTTTCAGATTTTATAAAGATATTTTAGTTTCTGTATTCAACTACCAATTTATAGAAATTATAGAGGCCCAAGGAATATGATGATATAATCAGCAAAATTTAGGCTGTGAGACACTTCACAGTACAAATGCCTGCATTTCTTTAACACATACCTTAGAAGTTTAAAAAAAGATGGAGAGGAAATTATTGTTCAAAAAAAGACTTAAGATAAATTAACAAATAGCAATTGACTGGATCTACACAGTTAGATCCAATAACCTTCCACAACCTCACTATATAAGCCAGCCTCTGTATATGTCTTTTTTACCTTCAAGTTCTCTTTCCAGTTAGATCCTTTCCATCAGCAATTAAAATGCTAGACATTCTTCAATCTTTGAAAAGCACTCTTCACTGCATTTCACCCTGTATCTTATGTGTTGCTAGGTGTCTTAGTCTGTTTTCTGTTCCTTTTAACAGAATACCTGAAACTGGGTAATTTATAAAGAAAATGAATTTATTTATTACGATTATAAAGGCTGTGAAGTCCAAAGTTGAGGGGTGCATCTGATGAGGGCCTTCTTGCTGGTGAAGACTCTCTGTGGCATGCTGGGCTTGGACTGCTATGGCTTTCACCTGAATACCATAGTTTCCATATAGATTTTATGTCTTCTGGTCTTGCCCCCTGCTGTGAACTAAATTCTGCACCCCTCCCAAAATTTATATGTTGAAGCTCTAATCACCAAAGAGAAGATATTTGGAGGTGGGGCCTTTGAGAGGTAATTAGGTTTAGTTGGAGTCATGGGATTAGTGCCTTCGTAAGAACAGGAAGAGAGATGAGCACTCTTTCTTATCCACCATGTGAGGACACAGTGAGAAGCCACCATGTGGAATCCAGGAAGAGAGCCCTCACCAGGAACTGAATCAGCACACACCTTGATCTTGAACTTCCCAGCCTCCAGAACTGTGAGGAATAAATGTCTGTTGTTTAAGCCATCCAGTCTATGGTGTTTTGTTATAGCAATTTGAGATTACTAAGACATCCTCCCTTCATTTCATTTCCCCCACTAAAACCAGAGTGTTTCTTATAAAGCACAAATTTGACCATAGTCTTCCCCTACATTAAACATAACAATGATTTCTCACTCCTGCAAAAATAAAAATTAACAATTTTAAATCCCTCTTATGGCCTAGATGAGCTCTCCAACCACTGGCACTCAGGCCTATTACATCCCTAAGATTTCATGCTTAGTCTCATCTCTCTACAGCTACTGACTGCCCAAGCCTCCCAACTTTAACTCATTTTTCAGCTTTCACTTTAGACGTTACCTCCTCTGCAAAACTTTTCTGCTGCTTTCCCATCTAAGATTGTCCTCCACAACACCCTGTGTGTACTAATTCAAGGCAATTTCACAATCTGCTAAGATACAGCAGGGCAGAATAGAATCATGCAGTGTTTAACTTAAATAAATTAAACACTTTGTCATTAGCAAAGCATGCAAGCAAATAAGCAGTCTCCATCCTTCCCTCAACAAAACCAGAAATCAAAAAAAGTCGATTATGACATGTATAATCTGCCCTTTAATTGGAGGACAACTATTTCATCTGGTGCATAAGTGATCTGTTTCAATACTAAGAAAAGACAAAATAAACCCTATTAGGCTTACTGAGGGTTGGTACAGGATAAACATAATAATTATTATATTTTAAAAATAAATTAAGAGGTCTTCAAAGAGATCTATCCAGCCCTATCTATCTTCCCATTTCTTTTTTGTTACTAGACTATAGGTATTATGAAGCTGTGGGTTTCATGCTGAATATCCTAGCCTTAGACATCAATCTTGATAGATCTAAGCCAGTCATGATAATGCTTTGCCCTTGGAATTGACTGGTTTTGGAATGGCTAACTGGTACAACCCTCACCAATGACATGTAAAGGCAGTCTGTTAGGGACATTGTGGAACCTGTGCTTAAGGGACATTATTATTATTTGTGTGAATTTTCTTTTTATATTTCTGCCCAATTTCCTCTTGGGATTTTAGCCTTTTTATAAAAATTATATAAATATACAAAAAGTATGTATTACAAAATATATTTTAAATATACCAAATTTTTTTCTTACATACCTACCTGAAATCCTTTTATATAAATGACAGCTTTATAAAAATTTGTCTGTCTTCCTCCATTGACATTTTTAAAAATCAACTCTATAATTTTAGATACAACAAAATGTATATAATGCATTGTTTTAACATATGTATACACCCGTATACATACACCCACCTCATGAAATTTTCATCACCAAAACCTTCTTCAATTTCTCTTGTGACTTCCCATATTCTATCTAGAAGCGTATGATCACTATTTGAAGATTTTGAAGAGTTTTTTTATTTCTAATTTAGTTACCTTATGATCAGAGGAAATACTCTGTATAATTTCACAAACATTTTTGTAATATTTTGTGGTATGATTCAGTGTATGCTCTATTTTGGTAAATCTTCCATGTGTACCTGCAAAGAATCTATTCTGTTCTGTTTGGTTAGACTATTTTATAAATATTAACTAAGTCAAGTTATTTGATACAATTGTTCAATTTTTCTATATCCTTACTTGTTTCCTATGTACTTGCTTGTCCAATGCAGTTTTGTTAACATCCCATCCCTTTATGGAAAAAAAAGTGTTCCTTTCATTTGTAATTCACTTCCTTTACGCTATATAAATTGGTGCTTATTGGCTTTTCCTTTGAATCATTTGTAGCATTTGTGTGTTCCCTCCTATGCATAACGTAAAATCCTTAACATGTGTTTTTTGTATCTGTGTGAGTCATGAGCTTAACTTTTTCTGAAAATTATCTTTGAACAGAACACAACCATTTTTATTTGTCTATGTATTGTCTGTGTCCGCTTTCAAGCTACAACAGCAGAGTTGAATTGTTGCAACAGAGACCATATGGTCCATAAAGCCTAAAACATTTGCTATCTAGTCCTTTCCAGAAAAAGTTACCAACTGCTGGTCTACATCATACCACCCATAGCTGAACTTCAGGAGTTTCAGTGAGGAGTCCATTTTTCAATGGCCATCTGAGTTTTGCATTACTAAAGTTATACATTTAAGTTTTCATCCTTAGTTATACCAAAGAAAGCAAGTGGATATTTAAAATGGTGATTAAAATGATGATATTCATGTCTCTGTATAGAAATTAACATTTGAAAAATCCATTTCTTTCTATTGAATCATAGGCTTCTTAATTGGATTTTTAAAAGCCGTAAACTGGTATTTATTGAATAAACAAAAGTCAATTCATTTGTCTGGCCTGCCTTTCCCAGTGAGCAAAGAGAACAAGTTGACCCAGAGGACACCAAGGTCACTCCCCACATTGCCGTGTTTTGAAAGAGTGTTAAAGCTAAGAAAGACTGCTACATAATGCCTTGGGAAGTTGTTGGAATTTTTATTCTCTTTGTAATAAAAGTTGATCTCTTCCAGTGGTATATTTTGAGATTCAATTTCAAAGGATTTTATGCGAATACTCTAGAAAGCCTCTTGGTTTTTTGGTGAAAAATGTGATTGTCATCACTAGAGGGAGCTGGTTTTACATAAAATTATAGTAGGAATGTAGAAAAAGACAAGATGAGCACTTTGTAGTTCATGTATTTGAAAAACTCCTTTCAAAATATTCTTTTTCAGCTAGTAAATTGTACCTGTCAAGTAATTTACTTTATCAATTGAAAGTTTTTCTCAAAGTACTGTAACCTCTGTTCCCAAGAGGATCTTTGATACTGTAAATTTGACGATGGAGTAAATATTTTATGGGGTGTTATTTAAATTTTGCATAATAGTATTGACATTTTTAGTCCTTTGTTGTTCTTTAAATTTATCTTGCTTTCATTTTCTTTAAAATAGAAGTCCATCATTGTTCAATTTGAATAATATACTAAGCGAAATTTCAGAGTACAGAGTAAGATTTTGGTTAAATTGATTATTTAGTACAGAAAATATCAATATTCCCGTGTTACTTTGAAATGCCTAATTTTCAGGGACTGTAAAAATGGAAACAGAAGCATTTACGTTAAGGTAGCCATCATTTTACAGAATTGCAAGAACTGAACTGAGTCCTCTGTTTCTTCCAAAAAGATTGTGAATTTGTTGACCAGAAGTTACACATTTTAAACAATTTTTCCTCATATGCAGAACCTAAGCTTCTGCTTATTTAAAGCAGGGGTTACAAACTATATGTCCTGTAAGCAATAAGCCATTGTTTTTGTAAAGTTTTATTGAAACACAGCATGCCAACATGCTGTTTCATGCAATGTTACATGAAACAATCATGTAAGTATTGTCTGTGGCTGCTTTCATACTACAACTGTAGAACTGAGTATTTGTGATGGAGATCTTATACTCTGCAAAGCCTGAAATATTTACCATCTGTTTCCTTAAGGAAAAAGTTTTCAGACTTCTACATTAAAGCATTATAGTTGATAAATATGTGTTGAGAAAATAAATAAATGGATGAATGAATGAATGAATGAACAGATTGAGCTGCTCCCATGAGTGTGCAACAGAGTATTAACATTGGGAGTCTGAGATATACTTTGAGCCAAGCAAATTTACTCTTTTATAACACTTCTATCATTTTGGTATGCATGAAAAATAAGTTATTTTTAATAAATATCATAATCATCTCACCAGTTCATTCAGAATTACATACTGACTTTTATCTCAAAGGACAAAAAAAAAATGTCTCTATATTATCTCATTGATCATCATTTGCTAAGAGCTTTGGCTAATTGGGAGGTATGACATGGAATTTACTAAGTTTACAGTGTTTTCTTGAGAATTTTTAGTTGGAACAAAGCCTACTAAGTTTCACTAATTGAGCTAATTCATCTCTCTATACTTTCTCTGATACATAAGTATAATGTTTGTAAATTCCTTATGAATCTCCTTTCAAGTTGAGCAAACACCTAATTTAGAATCAAGATTAAAATTGATAGAACATGTTTGACTAGGTGAATGGAGTTTTAATCAGTAAAATTGTCTCCAACAGTGAAGAACTTGGCTTTATTAATTTACTGACCAGTTTAAACATACACACTCATATACACGGATTCTCCTTGCTGAATTCAATGATTTACATCAATTTCTTAAAAATTCAGATTATAACCTTCCTTAGTAGTATTTTTAGGCTCCTAAACAAGTGATTTTTGGCATTTCTTGTATCTACCATAATTTCACCTTAACTATGTTTTTAAAATCGCAAAATAATTATTTTCTTTAAACTCCAGCTGAATTCATGTACCAAGAAAATCATAAAATAATCTTGAATCAGTATCTGTACAGCTGTTCTTCAATCAACTAGAGAAAATTTAAAAATATTGCTATTTGTTACATAATTGTTCATTAGTTGCTCATTAATTATAATTGGACCTATTAGTAACTAAGTAGAAAAAGGGGTTAAGATTTGATTTAAAAGACAATTAATTGTTTCTCTTTCAAAGAAAGAACCAATTGGAAACAAGAACGAAGCTGTCAATGCTTTTTCTTTCTTATCCATTCTGTTCTCAGTAATCAGTAGTAAACAATGCAGTTTTGTTGTGTCTGCTGCAAAGAATATAAACAGCTACTGCAAGCCACAGTAAATTCTTCAGTAGGTTTTCTCTATTGAACTTGTTGATTTGAATCACAATGGGGTTTCAAACAGCCTGAAAAACCCTTGTCCAGATTATTAAGTGGAAGAAAGAAAAAAGATGGTGAAATGTATAACGTGTAGAAAGGGTTTCCCCAAATGTAGTCCTGAATGGCTATCCTCTAACTCTCTGTGTGTGCTCTAATGAAGAGACATAGTGGTAATTAAGATCAAAAGTGAATCAGCAAAAGCTAACAAGATGTGATTCTTGGCATTAAGAATGGCTAAATGCCACCAACCCCTCCAGATTACTTTTCAAATATTTTGGATTCCACAAAGACCAAAGACTTTGGCCACACTGTTTGCCACCCACCCCAACTCCATTTTTAGCTATGAATTTATACTTATAATGTAAATTTAAACGAGAACTTCTAAATAACACATAGTTAAGTAATCTTAAGTGGTATGGAATTTAGCCGCAAATTATATGCAGGACTCTCAGCCCTTAGAACTGGAAGCTGGGAAGCTCATCACTGTATTTTCACTGTCATATTTCTGGTAGGAAGAGACTGAGGTTAAGGAAACCCAACCAAGTTACAGTCAGGCTTTTTGTAACTTGATGTCCATGAATGGACTTCTGGAAGTCTCTGAAATCTTAGAGATGGCATGTAAATTTTAGCGTTACATATATCTGTGAATTTTGCTGGCATATAGTGTTCACAATTTTACCAGATTTTCAAAGAGTTCCATGAAACTAAATATGTTGAAAGTGAAAGGGAAGTTTATTAAAATAAATCATCTTCTGAAAAGGTAAATTGCTTCACTTAATCTTTGCAGCAATTCTATAGCCTGGCTAAGTAGATTCGTTATGGCCAATGGTTAATACAGACTCTGGACACAGACTGCCAGGGTTCCAATTTCAGCTCTGCCACTTACTAGCTATATGACCCAACTTTCTGTACCTCAGTTTCCTCATCTGCAAAATGAAACTACCTCATAGGGTTATTAGGAAGAATAAATGAGATAATAGTTGTAAAGTACCTAGTCCTTGCTGCATTGCTACACGGTACATACCATCTGTATACATATGTGTATGTATTTGTGGAAAAAACACTAAATAAAAATCCCCAGGTTTTAGGTGATGAAACTGAGTTAAGGGTTTTGCCTAAAATCACATTGCTTGTAAGAGGAAGAACCAGGTCTAAAATTTATGGGGGCTGTTTGTTTTGTTTTGTTTTGAGACAGAGTCTCACTCTGTTGCCTGGGCTGGAGTACCATGGTGTCAGCCTAGCTCACAGCAACCTCAAACTCCTGGGCTCAAGCAATCCTTTTGCCTCAGCCTTCCAAGTAGCTGGGACTACAGGCATGCATGCACCACCATGCCCGGCTAATTTTTTCTATGAATATTTTTAGGTGTCCAGCTAATTTCTTTCTATTTTTAGTAGATATGGGGTCTCGCTCTCACTCAGGCTGGTTTCAAACTCCTGAGCTCAAATGATCCTCCCACCTTGGCTGTTTTGTATTTTTCAGTTTAAATCCTACTAATCATTGGTCCTGATCAATTTTTTGGCTCCATGTCGGTGGTCTCTTGGCTTCCATTTCCCCTCTATTCCACTCTGCCCAGCGTTGCATGCATCTTCCACCCAGCTCTGCTCTCAAAACTTCAAAATCTCTCCATTATCCAGATTAGATCAAACTGTAATTTCCTGACAAGAGCTGGATTAAGGGCAAAAAAAAGAATTGTTGAAGCACTGATCAATGAAAGGTGGTGATTTACCAATGGGATACTAAAATAAAATCTATTCAAACCACTGTCCTGGAGAGTACTTTAAAATGAGGTACACACTATACACACACACATACACCACCCTTGAACAAGCTCAAACAGAATTGCTCTAGCTAACTTCGATGCCTTTCTTTTGCTAAAAGAAGTGTCCAAATTTGGGGTAAACTCTCAATTTTTCTGGACCAGAGAGGAGAAATTAACCCCACTACCTGGGGTCTTCGTTCTCCTTTCTCCAAATAGTTCTTAGCTGCAGGACTTTAAAACTGTTGACAAATACTTAAAGAATAAATGTTTGAATAGGCACCAATTATGAACCCATCCAACATGACCAATACATCCTTCCTGAGTGCCCTAAGGTCTTCATCTAGCTTTGCTTCTGATAATAGATTGTAAAGCCTTTGCTGTATAATCCTGCCTCATCTGGAATGCCTCATTGCCTAGAGTAGAAGTCGCGTCAGCATTCCAGCCCATTACACTCTTTTTCTGTCTCCCAGCCCTCATTCTTCCTCATCCAAGCTATCACAAATGTCAAGAATGGTTTTCTTTTTCATGACCACAGGAGGCATTATGTAATGGAAAGTCCATTGGTAAAGTCATTAGCAGGAAATATAGTTTTAAATCCCTGCTTGCTGTGTTACCTAGAAAAGCTTATATAGACTCCCTGAGCTTCATTTCATCTTTACAACTGAAAAATGGCATCTACTTTAAGAGATGATGTAAGGGTGAAATGAAATAGCCTACAAAAAAAAAAAAAACAAAAAAAAAAAAAAAAAATCCTGGCATAGAGCAGCTACCTAATCAACACTAATTTGTTTTATTAAGTTATAACTGAAAATTTATTCTACAAATACGATCTGTTATATTTTTTAGTGTTTTATAGCTCACACAAAGAGCTTTAACATACATACATCATTACATTTGTTCCCCATGATTATGCTATAAATAAAAGTATTACCTCTGTCTTACAGATACAGAAATTGGGTATCATAATGATTAAATGGTTTTTCTTTAACTACACAGTTTCAGAGCTGGGGCTGAAATACATTTCTTTTTATTTGAAACAGTTACCCTTTCAATAATACCATATTAACACTATGAAAAGTTTCATTGGATTAAACAGTGGCTTTAAATTCTGTTTTGCTCCTTTTTATGTCACTTAGCACCTGTAATTCCTAGTTTCCTCATCTGTTAAATAAAAGGGCAGAGCTAGGCAACCTCTTAGCCCCTTTCCAGATATTAAATTGGTAATCATATAGTTCTAATACCAAGCGAAAACTAAACTAAGCTTTCCTAAATTCCATAGCATCTGAAATATTAGGCTGATACATTTTTTGTATTCAGTGTAAAGAATTACTCATAGGTGGGGTGCAATGACTCACACCTGTAATCCTAGCAGTCTGAGAGGCTAAGGCAGGAGGATCACTTGAGCCCAGGAGTTCAAGGCTGCAGTGAACTACGATGATGCCACTGCAGTCTACACTCTACCCAGGGTGACAGAGTGAGACTCTGTCTCGAAAAAAAAAAAAAAGTATTACTTATGGATAGATACTTCCTTAATCATAGGCTATTCCCTATATGGTTTTTCCCTACATATAATTGATGAACTTCAAAATAATAGTGTGAGAATGTGCAATCGTGTGATGTAATGATATTAAAGCAATTCATGAAGTTTTCTTGGACGTTTTACTTTCTATTCCCATAAAATCCTTTGGTCTCAATTAAAAATGAAGAACTGAAAATTGGAACTGCCAGAACGTAATGTTATCATAAATTACTGTGTATACTAAGTTACTCTTATAAAACTTTTATGCTTAATACATTCTCTCCAACTGATAATTGCTTCCTGGTGTTTCCAAGAAGTAATGTGAACAGAGCATAAATTATCACCTTTTCACCCAGATGGCTTTGACTTCTCTCTTTACATATAACCTTCTAAAAGAAAGTAAAGAGAGCCATATTAAAAAACAAACACTGAACCCATGAGTACTCTCTTCTCTTTCTTGGCTAATGGCATCATCATTTAATTTTGCAGGTTAGAAACACATTTGGATCATTCTGAATTGTCCCACTACCTTTACCTAGCCCCAAATTAAACCTGTCTCTAATATATCTCTTGAATCTGATGGCTTCTCTGCACTGCCCATGACTTGGTCTCTTGTTTGGACTGCTGAAGTGATTTCAGGTCTTCTTGTCACCAGGCTCATTCACACTTTCCTTTCTCCAAATGATCTTCCCAAAACACAAATTAATTATTTCTCTTCACTATTTAGGATCCCTCATTGATTTTTTCCCTCTGAACCACTGCCTTCGAGATAATGACCAAACCTCTCAGCATGTGATGTCTTCATGATTTAATTTTAGGATCCTTCTCTTCAGTTTTCTATCTGGACCCCACTACTCTATACCTTACATACAAAACTATTCTCAGGGATCCATGTCTTTGCCTGGTTTTTATGCTCCCTGTTTCTGTATAGCTCTTCCTGACAGCCTCCCAATATGGATAATCCATACTCATCATTTCAATGAAACTCAGGTATCTCAGATGATTTCTCTGGACTTACCTTCTGCTTATGCAGACTTAAGTATCCTATTGCTATGATACCGTAGGTTTTGTGCATATGTGTTTTATAGGATTTCTGTTACACTTTAGTTATTTACCTGTTGTACTTTTCATTATACTGTGAGATCTTGAGCCTGTATCTGATATGTTTTATCTCCTCAAGCCAACAATATGCCTAATACCTATTAGGTTGTTAATAGACATATATCAAATGAATAACAAATTCAAAAGTTTAGTATTGACCCCAAGAACATATCGAGGATTTATGTTCATTACTCATCCCTAAATTAAAGAAAGTCAACAATGTCAGTGACTTAAAATAGTTGTCATGACAGACACAAATGATGATGAGAACATTCATTAATAATATGGGACACAATCTGAAAAGGCTCTGTACATGACTAATAGCTAGCTAACTGCTTTAGACAGTAAGTACTATGAATTCAGGAACAGAGCCTGTTTGGTGAACTGGAGAGATTTGGTAAAGGTTTTTGCCAGAGTAACTTAGACTAAGCCTTAAAAAGTGTCCCTAGGTACTTGAGCACTAAAAAGGAAAGAAAAAAGTATTGGGAAAAGGGAGAAATTACGATCGAAGTGACAGAGACAGAAGAGGGTAAAAAGAGTCTATAAAATTTGTCATAAATTTGACAAACTATGCTAGACAGGAAAATTAGATTGTGACCACAATTTGTGTGGCTCTGTATGCCACACTGAAAATCATAGAGTGTATCTGGAAGGCAGGGGTAAGCCGTACTAATGCATTTGGGTAGGGGATCATTATAATGTAAGTTGTGTTACTGAAAGAAAATCTTTGAGCAGGGATATCACCAGAAGGTTCCTGATGGAGTAAATCAGGATCTGTCCTAAACTGGAGTAGGTGAAAATGTATAAAAAAGACTTTAGAACTGACAGAGTTAGTGTCTGATTAGACATGGACTGTAGGTTAAAGAATAAAAACAACTCAGATTTAAACTAAAATTATCAAGTAATAGTGGTAATATTAAAAATAACTACTATATATTGAGTACTACTGCATGTCAAATGCTTGATATATTTTTAAATTTATTTTTAAGACATTATTTTTTAACGGCAGTTTTAGGTTCGTAGCAAAAGTGAGGAAGGTACAGATATTTCCCATATATCCCCTGTCCTCATACATTGCCTATTATCAACATCCCCCACCAGAGTGGTACATTTGTTAAAATTGATGAACCTACATTGACACATCACAATCATTCAAAGTCCATAATTTCCATTAAGGTTCATTCTTTTGTTGTACATTCCAGGGGTTTGCACAATTGTATAATGAAATTTATTAACCCATTACAGTATTATACTGAGTATTTTCACTGTCCTAGAAATTCTCTGTGCTTTGTCTATTCATACCTCTCCATTCCTTAATCCCTAGCAACCACCGATCAATTTACTGTCTCCAATGCTTTGACTTTTCCAGAATGTCAAATAGGTAGAATTGTATAGCATTTAGCATTTTCAAATTAGTTTCTTTCACTTAGCAATACACATTTAAGTTTCATCCATGTCTTTTCATGGTCTGATAGCTCGTTTCTTTTAGTGCTAGATAGTATTCCATTCTCTGAATGTACCACAGTTTATGTAACCATTCAACTACTGAAGTATATCTTGGTTGCTTACAAGTTTTGGCAATTATGAATAAAGCTGCTATAAGCATTTGTGTGTAGGTTTTTGTGTGGCCACAACTTTTTGACACCTTTGGTTAAATACCAAGGAATGTGACTGCTGAATGGCATGGTAAGAATATGTTTAGTTTTGTAAAAATCTGCCAAACTTCCTTCCAAAGTGGCTGTCCTGCTATGTATTCCCACCAGCAGTGAGTGAGAGCTCCTGTTGCTCACCATCCTTGCCAGCATTTGATGTTGTCAGTGTTCTAGATTTTGGTCATTCCAATAGGGATATAGAGGTATCACATTATTGTTTTAATTTACATTTCTCTGGTGACATATCATGTGGTACATCTTTTCATATACTTACTTATCATCAGTATATATTCTTGGTGAGGTTAATATTGAGTCTTTCTATCCATATACCTGAAATATCTCTTCATTTATTTTAGTTCTTCTTTGATATCCTTCATCAGAGTTTTATAGTTTTCCTCATAAAGTTCTTATGCACATTGTGTTAGATTTATACCTAAATATGTCATTTGCAGGGGGAGTAGTAATGTAAATAGTATTGTGTTTTTAATTTCAAATTCCACTTGTTCACTGCTCGTATATAGAAAATCCAGCATCATACTGAATAGTGAAAATTGAAAGCATTGCCACTTGGAACTGGAACCAGACAAGGTTGCCCTCTATCACCACTTCTATTTAACATAGGGCTGGAAGACTTAGCCAGAGCAATGAGACAAGAGAAGGAAATTAAGGGCATCCAAATGAGGGCAGAAGAGGTCAAACTATCACTTTGCTGATGATATGATCATATATCTAGAAAACCCCAAAGATTCTGCCATAAGACTATTGGAATTGATAAACAAATTCAGCAAAGTCTCTGGTTACAAAATCAATGTACACACATCAGTAGCATTCCTGTACGCCAACAACAGTCAAACTGAGAACCAAATCAAACACTCAATACCTTTCATGATAGCAGCAAATAAAATAAAATACCTACGAATGTAATAACTAAGGAGGTAAAAGATCTCTACTGGGAGAACTCTAAAACACTTAGGAAGGAAATGGCAGAGGACTTAAACAGATGTAAAACCATACCATGCTCAACATTGTTAAAATTTTTGTACTACCCAAAGTGATCTACAGTTTCAATGCAATCCCTGTTAAAATACCAGCAACATTTTTCACAGCTCTAGAAAAAAATAAAAATAATTCTACACTTTTTATGGAACCAGAGAAGACCCTGTATAACAAAAGCAATCTTAAGCAAAAAGAACAAATTGGGAGGCATCAACTTACCAGACTTCAAGCTGTACTACAAGGCTATAATAACCAAAACAGTATAGTATTGACACAGGAACAAAGACCTAGACCAATGGAACAGAACTGAGAACCCAGACATAAAACCACCCTCATATAGCTATCTGATCTTTGACAAAGCAGACAAAAACACACCCTAAGAAAAAGTATCCCTATTCAATAAATGGCACTGGGAAAATTGGAGAGCCACATGTAGAGGACTCCAATAGGATCTGCACCTTTTACCTCTCACAAAAATCAACTCATGGTGGATAACAGACTTAAACAGAAGGCATGAAACTATAAGAATTCTAGAAGAAAATGTTGGAAAAACTCTTATAGTCATTGTCCTAGGGAAAGAATTTATGAGGAAGACCCCAAAGGCAATCACAGCAATAACAATTATAAGTAAATGGGACCTGATTAAATTTAAAAGCTTTGGCTCAGCCAAGGAAAGAATTAACATCCTTTATAGATGACTCTTTCAAAATATTTTTTGATATAAGGTATTAAACCTAACTTTGGAAAAAAGCTCTCTATGACCTTCAGCTTTAAAATTGTGTGAGGCTATATTTACCTAACTAAGCTACAAAGATTTCAATTGATTAATATTAACCGCAATTCTATTTATCTGTAGTGTACATAGAAAAAAAGTAAAATCAAAGGCTCTACAAAAGGTATAGTGATTCTTGCTTATCTTGAAGCCATGTAATGATAATTTCAAGTGTTCAGAATCTGAAAATACCTTTGAAAAGCGGGTAAAATATTTATAACAAATGTCATAACAGTAAGTTCTTTCAAGTATTTATTCAGAGCCTATTTGCTTCCACTTTCCATGCAATTAAATACTTTAGTTATCTGATTCTCTAGTCCAGAATAAATTAGGAGAATTTTTTAAAAAGGAAGTATACCATGGAGATATTCTCAGCCACAAAAAACGATGGTGATCTAGCACCTTTTGTATTTTCCTGCACAGAGCTGGAGCCCATTCTACTAAGTGAAGTATCACAAGAATGGAAAAACAAGCACCACGTGTACTCACTCTCAAATTGGTATTAACTGATCAACACTTATGTGCACATTCAGTAGTAACATTCATTGGGTGTCAGGCAGGTGGGAGGTGGGTGGAGGGGATGGGTATATTCACACCTAAGTGGTGTGGTGCACACTGTCTGGGGGATGGACACACTTGAAGCTCTGACTTGGGTGGAGGAAAGGCAATATATGTAACCTAAACATTTGTACCCCCATAATATTCTGAAATAAAAAATAAATAAATAGTAAAGATGCATTAAAACAGGAAAAAAAAAGATTATACTCTACCACTATCTTCTCCAGGAAGATCTCTCCTTTACTCCCATCCCTCAAGCCCATCAGTGGTTTACTGATGGCAGCAGTTTTGTCAAGGATGGGGAACGCTGTGCAGGCTATGCCATAGTGACCAAGGGTCTAATATTGATGGAGGCCCAGGGATTACCAGCAAATACATCTGCTCGATTAGCCTAGCTCATAGCCCTAACCCAAGCTCTCCAGTTAGCCAAAGACAAGACAGTGACCATCTATACACATTCTAAATATGCTTACTTGGTGTTACATGCCCATGCATCTGTTTAGAGAGAGTGAGGATTCCTTACCACTCAAGGAATGCCAATTAAGTATGGGCAACAGATTCATATGCTTTTAGAAGCCATTCAGGAACCAGCTGGGGTGGCAGTCATCCATTATGAGGGACATCAAAAGGAAGCTGATCTAATAGCTCAAGTAAATCAGGCTACAGATATGGCTGCCAAGTGGGCGAAGTGTTTGCTAACCTAGATGGAGCCCTAGTGCTTTCTAACCCCATTCTCACTATTCCAGTTTATTCTGTCTCAGAAATATCTGACAGTTTGACTCAATAGTACCACTTGAGCACCTCTGGATGGTTAGTTAAAGGAAACCTCTATCTATTACCAGCTAAAGAAGTCAAAAACTTGGCAGAAGCTGCCCATAATGCTACCCACTTCATCCCAAAACCACTTAGACATCTCCTGGAACAACATTTTGTCTTTCCTTTACTAGAATCCGCTATTAAAGAGGTTACCTCACTTTGTATTATCTACCAAACCAGTAATCCTCAAGGAACTTTGAGGGCCAAACTTGTCTCTCTAGCCCAATGAAAGGGGACATACCTAGTAAAGACTGGTAGGTAGATTTCTCCCAAATGCCTCCCTATAGAGGATAAAAATACTTACTAGTGTTTATTGACACTTTTATGCATTGGGTTGAATCTTTTCCTTGCAGGATTGAAAAGGCCACTGAAGTTTCCCGAAGACTTCTGGAGGACATCATATCTCGTTTTGGCCTTCTCCAGTCCTTACAGAGTGGCAGCGGTCTTCCCTTTGCTTCATAGGTGTTGCAGGGTGTCTCTAGGGCCCTGTGGATCTCTTCCTATCTGCATTAGGCTGGAGGCCTCAGTTATCAGGCCAGGTGATGCGAGTTAACCAGAGGCTCAAGCTTGCCTTCCACAAGATGACCCAGGAGACTGGACTCAGCTGGTTATAACTTCTCCCAGTTGCTCTTTTGTGTTTATGCATTGTAGCTAAAGCCCCCTTTTCTTTGAGTACTTTTGAAATGATGTATGACTGGACTTTTTCTCTGATCATTTTGGATTTTGATTTTCAGGAAACAGCTGGACACGAACACACCCTTCAAGTAGCTCAATTCTTATAGACATTACAAGAACACAAGCTGCTGCCTAGAGACCCTTCTTCCCTGGTCCTCCCTGTCAGCCAGGGGACTTAGTGCTCATGAAAGGATGGGTCCCCCACATCCCAGCTAATTCCACTGTAGAAAGGTTTTATCTAGTCTTATTTTCTATCCTGCTATTAAGCTTCCAGGGATACCTACTTGGATCCATCATTCTCAGAAGAAGCTATGGAAAGACCAAAATGAAACTCATCCAGCCCCTGTAGACAAGAACTCCAACACCAGAGGCAAATACTCATGCACTCCCATGGAGGATCTTCTGTACCTGTTCAAGCAGACTCCTCCTGCTATGGCTCCTTCAGATAAGTAGTACAAACTGTTTATCCATGGGTGAGACACATTTGCCCCAGCAAAGCAAACCACACATACCCTAAGGCTCAACAAAACCTGCTGGTTATGCCTGTCCACTAAGTCATGGGGCTTTATCCAACCAATGATGCAGGAAACATCAGGAACTCTCTCTCTTACTATCGACCAATATTCCACCACCTCACATACTTGGGGCATCCACACCCACACTCAGATGCGTACAAAAATCCAACAGATCCAGCCTTTCTCAAAGCCCTCACAACCTGTACCCTCTGGGGCCATATACACTTACCTTAGTAATGTGGCCTGGGGCCCTTTCCCATTTGTATTACTCATACTTATGGACAGGGTTCAGATATGGGGACCCTGACTACTTCTCAATGCATACATGATTTTATCATCTCTCAACTACCCATGAAAAACATTAGTCAGAGCCTAAACTTTTGTACATTTCTGGTCACTTGCCAGGACCCTGACTTTGCTTTTCTTGATCCAAAAAATTACATCTTGACTAAATTTCTCTAGCCTCCAATGCTTTGGGCTGCCCTTCCTTCCCTTATGAGCTAGTTTTGTTGGGGACATCCATAACAACAAATTAATTCCCTGGTGGGTCTAACTAGGGAAGGATCCTGTCCCCATTCTTTGGTGTACAACCAAAGCAACATTATACTTCAGCCAGAAGTGGGGCTCTCTAATCCCAGAAAAGATCAATTCCTTATTTGCTCACCCCTTAATCAATCCCTTACTTGGAGCCACTTTTGCAGCCCAGGGAGTTGAATAGCATTGCACCAAATTGCATGGAAGAGGACACCACACCTCCAGCAAATAAGTTCCTGTCCTGCTAGCCAAAATCCAGTTTGCTGCCCAACTTCTTCCCAAGCAGGGGATATACTGGGTGTGCGGCACCTGAGCATACTAGGTGCTACCACCTTATTGGAGAGGCTGCTGCTTGCTGGGCCTAGTATATCCAGATATTCAAATTGCCCAGGATTCATCCACTTTGCCTTTCCCATTGTATGGCTGGGGCCACCTCCACATGTGGGCACTTCCCTAAATTTTTCTTTTTGTCTTTATGGGAATAGCAGCTGCTGCTGCAGTACTCAAAGGAAGAACATCTCTGGGGCTACAGCAGTCTTTGGACACAGAGGCAGCATGAGCCCCCATGAAAAGTAGCCATACACTCACCCTCTCATAGGAATAGTTGTATTCACTGGCGGTGGTCACCTTACAAAATAGGCAGGCCCTTGATCTAACTGTAGCAGAAGGGGGCACCTGCTTTTTCTTCAAAGAACAGTGCTGCCTCTTTGTTAATAAGTCAGGACAGGATCAGGACAACATCAATACCATCCCAGAGTCTGCCTCCAATCTCCAGACATGAGATGAGACTTCTAGGCTCTGGTGGATGTCCTTGGTAATTCCCTTGATCACCCCGTTACTTTGCATCCTGGGAATTCTTATACTGCGAACTATTCTCATAAATATTCCAATTAAATTTATTTCATCCATCTAGAGGCCATCAAGCTACAAATTGTTCTATATTCTCTGCTAGCACAAGCACCTACTTCCTCCTCACACCTACAACTACAGCAATCTGTGAAGGACATATACTGAAGTCTCCTGGAAAACCTACAAAAGGTCTCCCTAATAGGAATCTCTGCCCACACTCAGCAGGAAGCAACTAGATGAGTCAAGGCTCCTACTCAACAATTTGGGCCTCTAAAATGGAGAGTGGGGAAATGTTAGGTAGATAGCCAGGGACCTTTGGCCCCTCCTAGGGACAAAGGCGCGCAACCTGAGCAAGTGCTACATCTGGGGCAGGAGGAAACACCCTATGAATTTGCCAATCAGAACTTAAAGTGCCAACTGCAAAAGAATGCAGAGGATTCTTTAGCCCCTGGGCCAAGGAGCACAGGTCCAGTGGGGTCTGGAAGGTGACCTAGAACAACCTAAGGCTAATTATCATGTCATTAGCTTAAATCTACATCGCAGTTCAGCCCCCCAAATGGGCTTTCAGAGAGGCTAGTGGGAGATCCGTATGCACAGTAAGACTTAGGTCATATAACTCCCAACTGTCCATCAAAGTGGCTCGAGGGTGAAGTCTGAACTATGAGAAGGCCCCAATCCAGATGCTATAAAACAAGACCCCAATCATGATCAAATCCTTTTGGTTACAACAAAGGGTCCATTCATCATCTGTGGGGAATTTATCTAGCTGTTACTCTATGAACCTGTATCTTACTCTTTCGCTATTATCTTATTTTTCTCTACTCAGTAAACCTCATTTCATGCTTACCTTACTTTTGGTGTGGCTGGTCATTCTTCAGCCAAGAGTACAACAGGAAACAACATTTCAGACTGCAACTGGACATGTTAATTCTTTTCCAGCTTACAGTTTAAGTCTGTAAATAATTTTCTATTTAACCCAGTGACCTAATAGTGGATGATTAAGGGGATGCCACAGCTTGAACACTCTGCTAAAGTCGCATTCTCAAAGGTCACCTCTTATTTCCTGATTGATAAGTTAATTCATCTTTTCTCAATTCTTATTTTCTTTGACCTTTTTAAAGAAATTGATGTGAGGTAACACCAAAAGCAAGGTAAGTGTGAAACAAGCTTTATTGAGGAGAGAAATATAGGATTATAGAGCAAGAGCAAGATATAGGTTTACAGAGCAAGAGTAAGATGCATTCAGCACAGACTATGAATGGATCCTTTTTTGTAACAAAAAAGCCTCAGTCGTAGTCTGGAGTCTTGTTTTATAGAGTCTGGATTGGGGTCTTCTCATGGTTCAGATGTCACCCTCGAACCACTTTGATAGACAGTTGGGAGTTATATGACCTGAGTCTTACTGTGCATGCGGATCTCCCACGAGCCTCTCTGAAAGCCCATTTGGGGGGCTGAACTGCGATGTAGATTTAAGCTAATGACATGATAATTAGCCTTAGGTTGTTCTAGGTCACCTTCCAGACCCCACTGGACCTGTGCTGCTTGGCTCAAGGGCTAAAGAATCCTCTGCATTCTTTTGCAGTTGGCACTCTTAAGTTCCGATTGGCAGATTCATGAGGTGTTTCCTCCTGCCCAGATGTAGCAGTTGCTCGGGGTGCTCTCCTTTGTCCCCAGGAGGGGCTGGCGATCCCTGGCTGTCTACCTAACAAACACAAATCAAGCCCTTTTGTCAGTAAAAACCACCACTGGTCCAAAGAAAAACTATAAAACAAACAATGTTTACCTTTAGTCTTTGTGTGCCAAATCTCTGCAAATTAGTGCCCTTCTTTCTCCATGACTCTCTATTTGAAAACCTGTACCCATTTCAAAACTGTTTATCTGCTTCTTCCTTCATCGTTCCTTTATTTATGCATTCATTCTTTTATTCATTAACTTACTAAATAAACATTTATAATGTCATTTCTGCATATTGATTTAAAAAATTCAATGAAAATATATATGTCATTAAAGTTAAATATCTCTCATCTCTTCCAAGAGCGGTAGAAGCCAAATAGTTAAACTTTCTTTGAAGAGCCATAAAAACATTGTGTTTTATTTTCCATAATGTAAATTAAAAATAATAGAGTAGAAAGAAATCTTAGGAAACCCCAAGCAAAGGAAGTCTTTTCCAACAAAGAGTTTGTTTTTAGAGAACATTTATGGTTGCATCTTCAACTTTAATCAGAGGTTGCATTGGCCAAAATTCATGATGTTGACAGCTGTCTTAGAGGTCAACAACCTCCCTTCTCTAATAGTTAATCTATTTGTGGAACTTAAATGCTTTGCCATTCTTCTGTCTCCTATCAAAATCTATTTATAAAATGGCCATATTAGTCATGTGCATTTTATTTTAACTGGAAGTCAACAAGTGTATTTGTATTTTAACTCTTCATTTCAATCATTGAATAAAAAGTCTTTGTCTTTTTAAAGGAATGTTCAGGATCATTAAGGAGGAAGAAAAGAGAGAAAACTACTTTCAAAGAAGCTTTTCCAGAACCCCTAGTATTATACTACAGGAAAGCCAGATCTCCCAACTGCCTGCTACTGTTCTCCACTATAGCATAATGGTGTTTACGCAGTTGCTTTTTGCTCACAGAAAGGGGGTGATGTAAAGGAGACACTTTGAGGGAAAGCTTTAAAAATAATACAATCCTTTGGTAGGTTCTTTGGGAGCTCACTTTTTTAAGTCATTCATTTTGAATTGTGCACAATGGTCTTAGTATAGCCACTTATTTTCTCTCAGCCTTTATATCTGAGAATTATTTCTTTTCAAGATGATGCCATAACCAAGGATTTTTAAAAATTACCTCATAAATTTTTACTTGATGATAACAAATACGGCCATTTTACTGGGGAAGTCATCAAAACCTGCTTTGGGCAAGGCCAATCTGAAAGATGTACTCTTCTAACATTTAATTCTTCATAAATTTTTAGCATTATACCCTGGGCATATTATCTATCAATATTAAAAATATATATTCTACTGTTTCTCCCCAAAACAATTGTTTATTTATTTAGAGCACAAAATTTAACAAACAAATATGTTCAACTTTAAAATACTATCCTTAGTCTACAGTGTTTAATGTTTTATTTACTTTGCTTTATATTAATCTAACAGGTAACTGATGTCAAATGTTGAGTGTTTCAGAATCAGCCTCCAGCACAATATTCCATATGATTTTGCTTTCTATTTTATTTTTTGGAATTACTACACTATACAAAATACATGAATGAAATCTTACAGATCAAATTATTTATTCATTTACTCAATAAACATTTACTGAATGGGTTCTTTGGCATGACACTATGATGGATTTTAGTGATATCCTGCCCTCATAAAACTGAAAGCTATCAGAGCTAAAACAAATCAAAGCAAAAGTTTACATTTATTGAGGGCTTACTATTTGGAAGCCATTTTTATAAGGGTTCTACATGTCGTCTTCTCTCCTCACAGCTCTATGAAGTAGGGACTACTATTGTTCCTATTTTAAAGATGAGGAAACTGCAGTGAAGAGCTATTAAGTTGCTTCAATGGTGGTAAGTGGTGGAGTCAGAATTTTAACCAATATAGTTTAGCTCTGCAGCCTGTGCTTTTAAATTAAACAATCACATAAAAAGCTATAAAATCACCACTCTGCTAAGTGTTATAAAGAAGAGAGATTTGGTGCAAGAAGAACATATAATGTTTGATCTAGACAGATGGGGAGCCTGGTCAGTGATGGCTGATACCTTAAAGATGATTTGGAGTTAACTATGCTCTCTTTTTAACAATATTCATGAGTAAACATCATTTCTGAATATTTTCCATATTAGAGAGAAGAGAAGGCATGAAAGGTAGTACTTAAATTGCCTAAATTGCTCAAGATAATACTTCTTAAAGCATAAGCCACCTCTCCTGAGCTTTACGGCTCTCTCCTCTTGGAAAGCCATCTTCTACTTTTTTTTCCAGAAAAGTTTCTTGCAATCAATCTATGAGAAATCAATAAAATAAAGAATCAAAAAAAGAACACAGAGTTTCTGAGTCCTTTCTAAGAGATACTTGGTCCCTTGAGGCAGAAGTGTGTACCTCAGCAAAGGAAGATATATGTGAGTCAGTAGAATGAGTCTCTGCCAAGCTGTGAAGTTATGCGGTGTAAGTTTAGCATATAGTGTAATTGAAGCAAACACATCTAGTGATGTGGAATTATGTAATGTCTTTTTACAGAATGCTGGAAGTAATCTTGGATTATTTATTTAAAATCATTAAATCAATAGCTTTTAGTTTTTGAGAGATTTTAAGAGATACTGGGAAGCTAAAACTCATTAATGGCCCCAGAGATATGAGCCTACTTGGTGTGTTTACTCAGAATATGTGCTCTATCAACTTCTTAAGATATTAAATAAAGATAAAACGTATTCACACGTGAAAAGAGGGTTTAAAACTAAGCATTTTTCTGATTCATAAAGGCAGTATGATTTTGGGAAATCCCTCTCTTTGAACAAAGAGTGTTAACATCTCAAACTTAATCTGTTCAGACACTCAATCCTTGCTTCCTGTATTTGCTCCCCAAGGGGGCTCTTGGCAGAAAACGTAGCCACAGCACATGATGGGTTAGGCAGTAGTTGCATGACCTTCATCACCTTGATCCTCACAACAACTGCATCACAAGAGAAAAGCAAGCGTGTTGTATTTGTTGATGTTATTTCTTTTTCTTTTCCTTCTTCTTCATATTATTATTATTTTTGTCATTACACAAATGCGGAAACTCAGACACGGTTAAGTGGTCTGACCAAGATTACATGATTTCAAGTGGAAAAACATGCCTTGTACCTAGGTCTGCTGCCTGTAAATATTATCCAATCCTTAATAACAAATAATGAACAGTCACATGCACACTAGCTAGAGGAGGTCAGTTTTCATTCAACCTCTACCCAATTAATAGCTCATCAAAGCACATCACGTGTATGGAGTCCACAGCTTCCAACATGACAAGCTCTAATTCTTTGACATTCCTAAAGAACCTTCCTGGCTGTGGTGTTGCTGGGGTTAGAAGAAATTTTATTCTAACATTTTGATAAAGCAAAAGACCATCCAGAAATTATCTACATCTTTCACACTCAATTGAATATATAGGCAAATTTAGAATGAGAAAGAACAATACTCTTATCCTCATTAAATCCTCATTTTTTCCATTCATTTATTTATTGTTTTAAGCAAATAATATTAAGTGCTCAATGATGTAGGGGAGGAAAAATAATTTTCTCCTCCACCTGTCATGAAATCTTATCTGTGACTCTGTAACAAAAGACAAATTAACAAGAGAAAATCAAACAGAAGTTTAATAATATGTATACCTCCTGTGTACATGGGACATAACCCAAAGAAATGAGTAAATCTCTAGAGTGGATATCAAAGAAGTGGCTTTGACTTCAGGCTTAAATGCCATCATTCTTTAAAACAAAGAAAGAAGGGCGCAGAGAAAGGTCTGGTTAAGATAGTTAAGATGAGATGGCCAAGAAAAGCACCGTAAAACAAGGGTAAGATTTGTTATACCAGCTCCACTGATTAAGAGTTCCAGTGATTTAGTCATTTTTCTCTTTCTGGTGCAGAGAGGGAGACGCCCTTATAGAATGAAGAGTTGCTTTGTAGATGTAAATATCTCTTACAAAACGGTAACTTTTCTGAGCTTCTCTTGTGTCTCTGGTTTCTCAAAATAACCAGCTCAAAATAACCCTTATGCCAAAGCAGCATATTTAGGGGTGGCATATTCTAGTTTCCTACAGACATATTTTGATGTGGGGTATCCTGGATCTCATCATTAGCACCCATCATGTCTAATAAGCCAGGATCCTAAGGACCCACAGCCTAGTGGGGTGAGGAACAGGTAAGTCAATGAGGACAGTGCAGGGTGCAGAGTGCTATCATAGAGGCATCCAAGACAGGAAGGGAGGTCATTTATGTCAGCTGAGGTTGGTTAGGGAAAGCTTTGCAGAATAGGTGTCATTACAAACAATGTATTGCAGCTGATTACTTAAAATAATTATAAATAATTATTGTTAAAAAAAAAAAGAAAGTAGCTCTAATGTAGTTAGCTACTAGAGTGATTTAGGTAAACCCTATGCCTAGGGGGTGGTTATGGCAGAGGCACAGGGGTCAGGTGATTGAAGGGCAAAGCCAAGCTTGGTCACTGATGGTCCCTGCCAGCTCAATAACCCATCCCTTCACAGTCTTTTAATTTAAAATAAAGAAAGAGAAAATACCTGAAAAGAGACTGAGAGAAGCTGATAGCATGGCAGGATAAGTAGGATCTTAGACTTGGGAGGCTACCAGGTACATTGCCCTTGCCCACCCCTCTCCAGTGATTCCAGAGAGAGGGGAGAGAGCAGGAAATTCAGTACTGATTGGACTGACACTTTTGCTCCAGCGCCTCTTTCAGTTCCTTAAATTTCCCTCCCTGTGACTTCCTCTCTTGCCCACTTCTAGCATTTCAAAAGCTCTGCTGTCTAGCTCAAACCTAATCTTGAAACTCTACCCAAGTCACACAATCCTCATAACATGAGTAGTAGTAAACTAAGCAAAACTATTTAAAAATGCTTCTACTACAGTGGGATGGAAGGTTCTCTACTCTCTCTCCTTGATCTCTTCACATTTTATTCCGAGTGCTGAGCCACAGAATACATGTCACTCATCAGAGTAACTTCTAGACTATATTCTCGGAGCTCTTATCTGTACTTTTGGACCAATCGAAGGAACTGATATCTGATGTCCAGAAGAAAACTTTGGGAATGTTAACAAGTATATAAATCCTCAAATTCTTCCCTGAAGTATGTTATCACATAAAGACTCTAGTAAGTTTTTTTAAAAAATTGTTAAAACACGGCTACGGTGGCAGGGTTTTCTCTGGTTTCCTGGGAGCCGCTGCTGCATCACTCATTCAGCTTATACTTGCAGAGCACGGATGTGTGCCAGATCCTACACTGTGGGTGCAGCGTGGTCCTCAAGGAGCTTATAGCTTAGCGAAGATGCAGACAAATGAAACAACTCCTTCAATATAGCAATCTCATCATTTTATAGATAACGTCAGAGAAACAAATTGATGTAGATTATTAAACATAGGAATGGGCAGCACATTGTTTTCTTCTTGGACACTAAACTAAGCTAAGCGAATACTTTGAAGGCATCTTATTGAGGACTTACATGTAATATAAGAAAAGGTGTGAAAGATTTTAATAATATTGCTGTTTTGATTGGTATTTACATAGAATTACAGTTAATCATACAAGAAAGAATATCTTGAACAGAATCCTGTTATAAAAGATACTTTATTTCTTATTTTGCAGTTTAGTAAATATTTTTATTCCAAAAGAAATCACAACCTAAGAAATTAATTAGCATTGATAACGGGCAATCTTCAAGACAACGGAAGGCTTAATTTTCCATCTTTTGCAGCTACTCAATTTAACATATTTCAGTCACATTGAAAGTTTCAGAAGACCAAGGTTTCATTAACATTAGCATAAAAAAGATAGGTTACAAAATAAGGACTCCATATTAAAAGCAATTGATGAAAGAAACACCAGCATGTGTATTTTTAAGTTGTCGTGAAGAAAAGAGGAATGCACTAAAAAGACTAAAAGTATATTGCATAGATTGAGTATACTGAGGATTAAGTGAATTTATGTAATTCCTACTTTTGTGTTTTCCTCCCTGTCTTCTGGTACTCACACCCTTGAGAGTGGTACTCACACCTCTTCTTGAGTGTGGGCTGGACCCAATGATTCTCTTTTAGCAAATAGAATAAGCAAATTGACAGGATGTCACTTCTGAGATTAGGTTTCACAAGGCTCTTAATTCATCGTGCATCCTCCCTCTGCTCTCTTGCTCTGAGCAAAGCCAGCTGCTATGTTGTCAGCTCCATATGGAGAGACCCATGCGGTAAGGAACTGAGGGCGTCCCCAGCCAACAGCCAGCAAGAAACTGAGGCCCTCGTATAACAATGATAAAAAGTCGAATCTTGGCAACACCAACCTGAGTGAGCTGGGAAGCAGATCCCCCCCAGGAGAGCCCTAAGCTGACTGTAGTCCCAAATGACATGGATGACACATTGATTGCAGCCTCGTAAGAGGCCTTAAACCAGAGGACACAGCTAACTGTACTCATATTCCTGCCTTAGGGAAACTATGAGATAATAAATATTTATTGTTTCAAATCACTAAGTTTTGGTAGTAACTTGCTGTGGAGCAATAGATATCTAAGTCTGCCTCCCCTCAAAAATAACGGAACCTTGAATTGGAACTTGAAAAAAAATAAAAAGCTGGTTTTTCAGATTTATAGCGAGTAGAGATGATTGATCTTGTCATAATCTTCCTTGTTTCTTTGCTTTTCCTTCTATATACTTCATTACTCACTGTCTTCGTTCTTTCCTTTGACAGGCATGGGGAGGTATGTATGGAGTAGTGCAAGGAAGTTTTGAAAGCTTTGGGATCTGCAGAGGTTCCTCAGGGCAAAGCCCTGGGGTGGGCAAGACCTGGAAGTGAGGCATGGGCTGAGCCTGCAAAAAACTCTTTCTGGCCGGGCACTGTGGCTCACGCCTGTAATCCTAGCACTCTGGGAGGCCGAGGCGGGTGGATTGCTCAAGGTCAGGAGTTCGAAATCAGCTCTGAGCAAGAGCGAGACCCCGTCTCTACTATAAATAGAAAGAAATTAATTGGCCAACTAAAAATATATAGAAAAAATTAGCCGGGCATGGTGGCGCATGCCTGTAGTCCCAGCTACTCAGGAGGCCGAGGCAGAAGGATCGCTTGAGTCCAGGAATTTGAGGTTGCTGTGAGCTAGGCTGATGCCACGGCACTCTAGCCCAGGCAACGGAGTGAGACTCTGTCTCAAAAAAAAAAAAAAGAAAGAAAAGTGTAAGTTAGGAGAATGTATCTCAGTTCGGGCTGCTGAGTGACTTAAGCAACAGACATTTATTTCTCACCGTTGTGGAGGCTGAAAGTCCGTGATCAAGGTGCTGGCAGATTCAGTTCCTGACCGGGGCTCACTCTGGTTTGCAGATGGTCATCTTCTCACTGTATCCTCACATGTTGGAGACAGAGACCATCTCTTGCGCCTCCTTATAGACCCCTAATCCCATTCACTAGGGCTCTACCCTCATCATCTAATTACCTCCGAAAGGCTCCACCTCCAAATACCCTCACTTTGGGGGTTAGGCTTCAGCAGGAATTTAGGGGAGACACATTAGTCCGTAACAGAAAGGGACTGGTGAGGACTGGGAAAGACACACTCCTTGGACTATTGCGTTTTCCCTGTGAGGAGAGGCTGACATAGGCTGGATAATGCCTAAAGCACCTTTCTTAAGTCCATGAAATGAAACATTACAAAGCTAAGTATTCAAGATGCATTAGAAAAAAACAATGGGCTATATAACAGTGACAGAAAAGAAAGAACTGCCACATGTGACATATGGATGAACTCACAGATGTCACGTTGAATGAAAGAAGCCAGATACAAAGGAATGTGTACTGTGCAATTCCATTTACAAGTTCAAAGGCAGACAAAGCTGAGTGTCAATTATTAAAGGCCCATTACGGTTACCTCTGGGTGGGAGTGAATGAGGAACAACCCGAAGGACATAAACTGGGTTGCTAACGTTCTATTTCTGAATCTGGGTGGTAGCTCATGGATGTCGGCATGTTTAAGAGTCACTGAGCTATACACTTAAGATGAGGGCACTTTACACACTTTATGTTTGTTATGGCTCAGGAAAATATGCGTAAAAACTGTTCAATCACTTCTCGGCCTTTTGGCTAAGATCAAAGGAAAGGAATTTTTCTGAACAAAAACTAGCTCTCTACTTCTATGTGTATGTTAAATAACTGCGTTTTTCATACCCTTTGAGTCCCTTATGCTTTCGTCATGGCATCATGGTGAAAACAATTTAAAAGCTAACAAGTCTGTCAAAACTGTTGTGTTCTGCACTTTCCGGAAGTTCTGCCAAGACTGGGTTGGGGCCAGGCGCGGTGGCTCACGCCTGTAATCCTAGCACTTTGGGAGGCCGAGGTGGGAGGATCACTGGAGCTCAAGAGTTCAAAACCAGCCTAAGCAAGAGCGAGACCCCATCTCAAAAAAGATAAAAAAAAATAAAATCAAAAGACTGGGTTGGGATGGCATACAAGTACTTTTAGCATAAAAGCGAGGGTATAGACTTGAGTTCAAATCCTAATATTTACACATACTAACTGGGTGACTTCCGGCAAGTGGCATAACCTCTTTGTGTCATCTATGGAATAGACATGAGGATACTCTGCAGACGTGCTATGGAGTGGAAATGAGGTGCAAATGAGATAAAAGCCAGGTACACAAACAGTGTTCCGACGTGCTGTTTTTACTCCCTATTCTTTGCCCCTAGAAGTCAGTGGACACTATCGTATTAAAGACAATACAACTTGTGTCTACTTTCTACCAATATAACACATTTTCTGAACACTTTCTTTTGAAATAATTTATCGTTCTGAGAATGCAATGGAGAAGTCAGGGGAGAAAAACAATTAAACTGACAACTTAGAAACTAAAATTTCTAGGGGACAAAAATGAAACAGGAGAAACTCCTCATATTTTTATCACCTCTCAAACACCTGGTGAGTTTCCTAGAACATTTTGTTGCTTTGTCCTAAATAAAATCATGTGTTCTGAATATAATTGGTCTTCTTGCAAAGTAAAGACACAATCAGGACTCTTGTATGCAAGTGACAGAAAACTCCTGTACCAACTAGCTTCAGATAAAAAGGAAATCTACCAGCTTGTCTAACTGAAATATCCAAGAGGTAGCGCCAGCTTCAAGCATCAAGGGCGGGCTTCAAATGCCGTCAAGTCCTCTTCTCCCTCCTGGCCTATGCTTTCCAATAGAATGGTTTCACTCTCAGGCAGGATTTCTCCACAGAGTACACTCCCCAGACCCCAGCACCCACCCTCCTTGCAGCAGCTCCAGTGATCCCAGGCATACGTCACAGTAGCTGGGCAACCCCCGTGGAAAAGAGCTTCTTATTTTCCCAGAGTCCATAGGGAAGTCTGGGTCTGTCTGATTTCATGATGAATCGCAATGTGCTATAAAGATTTAGGAAACTGGGTTCTAGTTCTGACTCTATTACTTGTATTTGTGTGACATTGAACAAGTCATTTGCTCCTTCTGGGCCTCCATTGTTTCATTCACAAAATGGAGGGATAAAATCTCAACGCTCTCAGGTTTGTTCCAGGGTTAGCATTTCTAAGTTTTCCACATCAAACGTTCTTTCTTCTGGAAGTTAGAGAATAGTGCCCTCTAGTGACCTATTTTGTTTCGTTGGTGTATAAATATTCCCCAATTCATAGACACATTTTCTTAGCAAATTTACTGTAAAATTAAATTCCACATTGAAATATATTTTATTTCTGTTCTCTTATTAAGATAGAAATAGGCTTGTGCTATAACGTAAGGAGTTAAAGCTGCGGATTTCGCATTTATTACTGTTTTAGCTGCTTCCTAGTCATTTTCTATCCTTTTATTACCGTTCCATTATTGTTCAGTTATAAGTATTTTCTAACACCCATTGTGATTTCTTCTTTGATCATGGGTTATTTAGTAGCATGTATCTTCATTTCAAAGTCTTTGAGAATTTCCTAAATATCTTTTTTTATTATTGATCTCTCATAGTCTCATTGTGGTCATAAAATACTTGGCATGATTTCAATGCTTTAGATGTTAGACTTTTAAACAGCCCTGCGTATGACCTTTCCTGAAGTACATACTCAGGAAAGCACCTCAGAGCAATGCGTATTTGGCATCTGTAGTGTGTGGTTTTCTTTATTAGGTTGAATTTTCGATAATGTTCTTCAGATCTCCTGAATCTTTACTGCTTTTCTTTGGCTGCTTTTCTTTCAGTTACTGAGAGTGCAAAGTTTAAAATCTCAAAAAGTGATTGTGGATTTGTCCGTTTCTCCATTTAGTGTTGTCAGTTTTTGCCTCATATACTACGAAGCTTTGTTAGTAGGTACCTTTACATTTAGGATTGGTATGTCTTCTTGATGAAATGACTCTTATATCATAATAAAGTATTCCTTCTTATCTCTGGTAGGACCTCTGTTTTGAACTTTGCCTGATGTGAATATAGCAACACCAACTTTCTTGTATTTAGTGCTTATGTAATAAATATTTTCTGTCTTTTTACTTGCAACCTGTTTATGATTTTATGATTAAAGTGTATCTCTTACAAACAGCTCACAGTTGGGTCTTATTTTTTGATCCTTTTTAATTGAAGTACTTAATTGAAGTACTTTAATTGAAGTACTTTAATTGAACTTAGTCCATTAACATTTATTGTTATAGTTGATATGGTTGGTTTTAAGTCTACCGTCTTGTTATTTGTTTCCTATTTGTTTCTGCTGCTTTGTGTTTCTATAATCCACCTTTCTTGCCATCTTTGGTATTCTGCTTTGTCTCCTCTGTTGATTTAATTAACTCATTGGCTTTTTTTTTTTTTTACTGGTTCTTCTTTATGTATTTTAAAGATGATTACGGCTGCATCTCTAACTTACCACAGTTAAGCATGGATTAACACTGAATCAGTTCATCTATAATGTAAAAACCATGTAGGAGCATATTTTCATTTACCATCTCCCATCCTTTGTACCATTATTGTCATACATTTTACTACGGCATATGTTTCGCTGATCACAATACAATATTAATGTCTTACTTTAAAAGCAAAATGTCTCAAAGCTTTATATCTAAAATATGTAAAGAACTCTCAAAATTCAACAGTGAGAATCAAACAGTCCAATTATAAAATGTACAAAAGACATGAGCTATTTCACCAACGAGGTGAAGCAGATGGCAAATTGGCACATGGAAAGATGTTCAACATCATTAGCCATGAGGGAAATGCAAATTGAAACCACAAGGAATATTACTACACATCTGTTTAAAAATCTAAAATAAAAAAATAGTAATAATGCCAAAATGCTTGCAAGGGCATAGAGAAACTCGATCACTCATAACTTGCTGGTAGGGATATAAAATGCTACATCAACACCAGTAAGTAGTCTGGCAGTTTCTTATAAAACTAAATATGAATTACCATTCGACCCAGCCAGTGGCCATTTATTCCAGAGAAATGAAAACTTATGTTTACATGAAAACCTGCACACAAACGTTCATAGCAGCTTTATTCCTAGTAGCCAAAAACAGGAAACAATCTAGATGTCCTTCGGGGAGTGAATGGTTAAGCAAACAGTGATATATCTACCAAGGCTGTTTGGAAAGTATCCAGCCATGTAACCATTCTAGTTATATTAACAATGGCTGGATACTTTCTGGACAGCCCTCCTATATCATCAAATACTCCTCAGCAATAAAAAGGAACAAACTATTGATACAAGCAACAATCTGGATCTCCAGTGAATTGCACTCAGTGAAAAAAGCCCAATACTGATTAGCAGTTGCTAGAGTTTAGGGACAGGGCAGGGAGAATGCAGGGGAGATGTTGGCGTGGTTACAAGAGGAACCTGGAACTGTTCAATATCTTGAATGTGACGGTGGATGCAAGAAACTATGAATGTGATCAAATTGTATAGAACTAAATACACACATATAAATGAGTACAAGTAAAACTGGAGAAATCTGAATAATATTGGTGGATTATATCAATGTCAATATCTTGATTGTCAATGTCAATATCTCATCACCACAGTTCTGCAAACCGTTTCCATGAGCAAAAATTGGGTAAAGGGTACATGGGATTTCTCTGTGTTATTTCTTATAACTGCATGTAAATCTATCATTATCTCATATTAAAAGTTTAATTTAAAGAAAGGTAGTTGGACTAGGCACAGTGGCTCATGTCTATAATCCTAGCACTGTGGGAGGTTGAGGTGGGAGGATTGCTTGAGGCCAGGAGTTTGAGACCAGCCTGAGCAACAGAGCGAGACCCTGTCTATAAAAGGTTAAAAACAAAAACAAACAAATTAGCCAGGTATTGTGGTGCACACCTGTACCCCAGCTACTCTGGAGGCTGAGGTAGGAGGATGCCAGGAGTTCAAGGAGGCAGTGAACTATGAGGCTATGATTGAGCCACTGCACTCCAGCCTGGGTGACAAAGAAAGACCTTGTCTCTTACAGGGAAAAAAAAAAAAGTAATTGTGCAGGTGCCAGAAGGTATAAAGAGGTAACAAATGTTCCTGCCATTACAGAGCTCATCACCATGGAGACAGAGTTAGGAGGCCAGCGGTTTTAGCTATGGCAGAGTTCTGTCAACTACACCCAGGAAACAGTTTAATCGTAACAGATGAACCCTGTGGTCATGCAGTCATACCAGTTAACGTTTATTGCACAATTCTAAATGCTTTACATGTAGCATCTCGTTTAATCTTTACTACAGTCCTCTGTAGTAAGATTATTATTGCCATTTTACCAGCAAGGAAACTAAAGCACGATCAGGTTAAGTAACCTGTCCAAGTTATTTTTTTTTTAAATCTAGGGCGGTCCTGATTTGGCCAATCTTGAGTGATATTTCAGAGCTCATAAATTAAAAACACTGGATTATTTGTCAAAAGTCTTGGGTTCTACTGATTCACATTTTAACTTGAGAAGTGATCCAATCACTTGGTTGCCCCATTTGAAAAAAGAGTTTGAAGTACATTTCTAGAACCCTTACCACATGGACGGTCTATATTTTTCTATTGGACATTTTATATTTTTTTTTATGATTCCCTGACTCTAAATCCTAAAAAAGAAAGTTTTCGGTGCCTATTTTGGCAGCTGGGACCATCTCTGGCGATTCACCCTTCACCCCTTCACCCTTCTCCTGTTCGTGGAGCGTCCCCTCCAGTCGTGCTGGGTGTTGGGTGTCACTGGGCTACCGGTGCCCTCCCCCTCACCTTTGTCTCCCTGCAGAAGGCTGTCCTAGTGCTTTCAGGCATGGCCAAGTTCAAGTGGCAACAATAGCCATCCTCTACTGAGTGCTTACCAAGTGCTAAAGATTCACACTGGTTATGTCATTTAGTCAACACAAAGCCCGGTGAAATAAATACTATCAGAGTATCGCTTATGGCTTAGAAGATTTAAATGCCTGGTCTAAAGACAGTCACTAGCCATGGTCAGTGGAGGCAGGTCTCAAACCCTCGCCTACCTAACGCAGACTCACCTGGAAATGGTGTCTACCCCTGTAAGCCTTCCAGAAGGCCATGTTTTAGGAGGTGGATTGTTCCATTATGTATTTTTTAACGTGTTTACTTTCCTTTCCGAAAATTTTGATAATGAACCATTTTAACTAAAAGAGCCTTGGCATCCCAGCCTTCCCCTCATGGCGGCAGTATAAGACCAATCCACGCACATTGCAGCCTTCAGCGCCAACATGCTAACCTGCAGGCGCCGCGCTTCTCAACGAATCAACTTTTGGTCAGCGCTGGTGTTACGTAAAATGCAAAATTCGGTACTGTGAAGGGGGAAAGAAAGAGTCTCAGGCATCTATGTTGTTGACCTGAGAAACAAAAGAAACTCGACAGACTTGCAAACCAGAGAAAACGACTTCCTATAGGGACAAAACAAAGCACCTACTTACTGCTGCCCACCCATTCAATGACCAGCCTTGGTAGTGTTCCAACAGCAAACACAATGGCCCTATCCACAGATGTTTTTCCCATTTCCTCTGTCCTCTTGAAAGCAAGCATTTGAGAATACCTAGTTCATTTCTTCTTTCCTGACTTGCTCCAGCGGTTTTAAACAAGCGGACAACTGGCATATACAACTGTCACATATTTTTCTTGACCACATATGACCCTACAAACCCCTGCCTGGTGATTAAATGAAGGGTAATTCAGCCAAAGTTCTCAAAGTGCTTGGTTGGGAATAAAACAAAAAACACCAGACAATAAACATTTATTGAGTTACATGCAAGTACAATAGACACCTTTGGGCCGTGTTTTCCGCACTGGGCTGTCTTTCAGAGAACTATCCCACCCACAGAATGACCCCCAGGGGTCTTGTTTTTACTTCATGACTCTTGGTCATAGCTGATTGGCCTAGAGGTGAATGCCTGACTCTGGGGGAGCCAATCTATTGGCTGGCCAGGAGCCAATTAGGTTCTCCTTCTTGAGAACTCCAACTAAGAGACAGAGATGTTACTGGGTCCAGGTGTGAGTGAAGCATTAGAGAGAAGTCTGTAGTGGGGACTCAGATTTTAGGGGGTGAACAGCAACTCTTTGAACAAATTAGCCATTTTGTTTAAACTTAATCTGAGTGGGTTTCTGTTACATGCATTCTCTATCAAAGACACCAAGCTTCTGTGCAAAGTTCAGTGGGGGTATAATGAGAATCTATGATGTTTACCTGCCCTCATGGGTATGGGTAATTTTCCTTACTGTGGAAGAGAACAGGGTCTCTGGAATTCAACCCAGCTTGGTGACCCTGTAAACAATCTCTTTCTCTCAGACCTCAGCTTTATTCTCGGTAAACATGGAAATGATAACATCTGCCTAACAAACTCATTTCAAGCAGGAAGCGTCCTTCTGGCTGGGTGCCTGGCGCATGGCAGCTCATCAATAAATGTCAGCCTCTGCACTGCCTTGCAAAAGGTCTCAAATTTGGCTGTTCTCAAATGCAAGTCACACAGAGATCATGGGAGTTTTTAAAATAGAAAATGCCTCATCCTATAAAGAAAAAAATATATAGCCATATTTAACAATGACTGTTTAGCCAGGCATAGGTTCTCTCTGTTTGGAGCCTGTGGAGGTGGTAGGAAAGAGGGGTGGGTCAGTGCTCCCAAAAAATAGACTTGTGCCGGGCGCAGTGGCTCACGCCTGTAATCCTAGCACTCTGGGAGGCCGAGGCAGGCGGATCGCTCGAGGTCAGGAGTTTGAAACCAGCCTGAGCAAGAGTGAGACCCGTCTCTACTATAAATAGAAAGAAAGAAATTAATTGGCCAACTAAAGATATATATAGAAAAAAAAATTAGCCGGGCATGGTGGCACATGCCTGTAGTCCCAGCTACTCGGGAGGCTGAGACAGAAGGATTGCTTGAGCCCAAGAGTTTGAGGTTGCTGTGAGCTAAGCTGACGCCACGGCACTCACTCTAGCCCGGGCAACAGAGTGAGACTCTGTCTCAAAAAAAAAAAAAAAAAAGAGAAATAGACTTGTGAATTACAGGATGGAGGCCTGTTTCTGGAGAGAAGACATAGAGCTCCTATATTTTAAGCCAATAGTGAAGGTTGAGTAGGAAAGCCCAGAGGGACCCTTGAGCCCACTTGCTTGGGTATCTTGGTGCAGGGAAAGTCTAATCCTCCTAACTGCGCAGCTGCCCCCTCCTGCTAGTGGTCTCTCTTGTAGAGAAAATACTCACCTGGTCAACTCATTCTCATGAAGACACAAGAACCCAATATGGATACCCCTTCTCTGGGCACTTTCAAAGAAGTTAGTGAGGATGACACCAGCAGAGAAACCACTATGCATGGAATTTCAGGCACATTGGGGAAACCTTTTCTCTTTGGGTGACTTTCAGAATGTCTGTAAATCACCCTATTATAAATGGGGCATTAGCTTGCTGGCTCTGCCTAGAGAAAAGATTCCAAAGATTCCTTGGAGCTGCTGGGAAGTTATTAAAGTCCTCAGTGCCCTGTTACTGAGAAGGCATGGACAGTACAGTGGTAAGTTGCATCTGGCAGCCAACAAATATTTCTTGAGGTTCTGCTCCATGCTAGGGGTTGTTGAACTGAACATGCAGGGTGACCAAAATAAGCAGTTCTTGCCCTCAAGAATCCTACATCCTCACGAGTATCCACCAAGCAGCACCTAGAGCTTGTGACTCAGACTTTTTTCACAGTCCAGCACCCCAAGATTCATGTCCAAGGTTTGTGGAGACCCTAGAAGAGCTGTTTCCTCAATGTCCTTTAGAACAGTGGGGCACCAGTATCTCTCTTTATTACTCCTTTTGAAAAATGAAACATAGTAGAGGATGTTCTCATCAATTTTGCAGCTGAATCTTGAATAGCTTTGCCACCCCAAGGGTTCCAACCCTAATAGGCATCACTGTCACTTACCAGGTAATCTATTTCTCCTTGGGCCCCACGGTCTGGCTGCCATCAGACAAGGTTGCGAGATGAAAGGTTTGTTTGTGAGCATGCACGAGACAGCCTTTGGCAACATACCAAAGTATTACAGGGACTCACTATGAAGCAAAAGGCCAACAAAACATCACTTACACAATCAAATAACAAAGAGGAGCCACTTTTTCAAAATTGCAGGCTTATGTGTAAATCCAATTCTTTCAGAAAAATAAACAAGATATGAGATAAGGATCCAGGTTTGTTCTGGCATCACTGTGGTTACCAGAATGATATTCAAAATCTTCTGACTGTTTTCTCCTCCTTTTGAATATGTGCCCCCATACTTACCTGGCAGGTATCATGAATACATGGCCCCAAATAAAGCATGTCTGAGTTTAGAGTGCTTTCTCTCTGATGGATGGAAAAGGGTTGGGTTTAGCACACTGCTAAGCTTAAAAACAACAACAGCAAAAAAAACCCAAAATCAAAACTAGGGAAGATACTCTTTCTTTGTGGCTCAAAAGAGACCCTGGTAAGAAAAAGTTACTATTAGTGACATGAGTTTTTGGTATTATCAACGTCACTCACAACCAATCAGTATCAGTGAGCACTTTTAGCACACCCACTATACGAAGTCATTTCTTGGGCAGTTATTGAAACAGCTCCACATAAAATTTTGAATAAATTACTTAATGTTCTTACTTTTCCCACAGTGTGTTTTCCCTTCTCTGTTACCAAGCTGAAAGAGTCTCTTGCCCTGGAGATAGGCTCAGTTCTATCCCTCCTAGGAACAAACTCTTCACTTTGCTCCTCTAATCTAGACTGAGGACCTAGAGCTGACTTTGTGTCATTGCCACATGACATAGTATTTCCTGGTTGACAAAGATCCTATCTTGAGCTTGCAAATGTTCCTTGCTAAAGTTTCATTTTCCCTGATAAACCTATAAGTTTGAATGATCCTGAACTGAGAATAAAAGGCATGAACAAGGAAGGGAAGCAAGTGAACACAGAAATCAAGGAGCAAGTTGACATCTGACTGCTTGGCTTTACCTGTGTGACCTTGGGAAAGTTATCTAACCTCCTTGTGCCTCAGCTTCCTCATACGTAAAATGGGGCGATAATAATAGTACCTATCTCATAGATTTGTCATGAGGATAAAAGAATAATACGTGTCAAGTATTTAAGACAGGTACTATAAAATAATAAGCACTCAATAAATGCTAGTTATTCTTCTAGCTGAGTATAGTTTTTAAAAATTATCCTAAATGAAAAAGCTATCCAAAAGACTATTATAAATTTTAAGTTGATATAAAGGTTATAGCAAAATATCATCAAGAAAATGGGAAGATGAATAACTAGCTGGGGAAAATATTTCAAACAATATAACAAAAAGTTAATATCCTGACTATAGAAAGATTTCATAAACATTGACAAAGATATTAAGACTGCCTAGAAAAGGTAAAAGAAACAAAAAAAAATTCATTAAAAAGGTAAATCTTGGAAAGACATCCTGTATTCATGCATTGGTAGACTTAGTATTGCTAACATGTCAGTACTATTCCAAGTGGTCTACAGATTTAATGCAATTAAATCTGGGTATTCCTATCAAAATACCAATGATGTTTTTGCAGAAATAGAAAAATCCATCTTGAAATTCACATGGACTCTCAAAGGGCCCCAAATAGCCAAAATAAACTTGAAAAATAACAAAGCTGGTGGTCTCACACGTTCTGATTTCCAAACTTATTACAAAGCTCAAGTAATCAAAACAATGTGGTACCAGCATAAAGGCATATATTGAGACCAGTGGAATAGAATAGAGTGCCCCAAAATAAACACTCACATATGCGGTCAAAGATTTTTGACAAGGGTTCCAAAACTCATGTCAAAAAAACTCCAAAAGGGGGCAAGGCAATATATGTAACCTAGACATTTGTACCCCCATAATATGCTGAAATTAAAAAAAAAAAACAAATCAAAACAAAAAAACAGTCCTTTCAACAAGTGGTGCTGGGAAAACTTGATATCCACATGCAAAATAATGAAGTTAGACCCTTACCTTACTCTATGTATTAAAAAAAATTCAAAATGGATCAAAGACCTTCATATAAGACCTAAAACGATAAAATTCCTAGAAGAAAACAGAAAAAGCTTTAAGACGTTGAATTTGGCAATGATTTCTTGGATGTGATACCAAAGACACAGGCAACAAAAACAAAAATAGACAAATGGGACTAAACCAAACTTTTCTTTCCCTGTAGACAATGAAAACTGAGGTAATTTTCCAGATTACCTCAGTTTTCATTGTCCTTTTCCTGTCCCACCCAAATCCCAGCCCTTTGGAAACGAGTGCCCAGGTGCTCGAAGCAGAAGCCTTCAAACACCCTGTGTGGCAGGAACACGTCAGGTATTCTCAGCTGACACCCTTGCTGAGACCGGAGCAAAATCTTGGGCTGCAGGCGGATGTGGGAGTCAGTCAGGAGCAGCCTCAGCTGTTGCTCAATGTTGCCGAGGGCCATCTCAGTTCGGAACACAGAGAGCATTCCTTGTTCCACACTTAGGAGTTGACGCAGGGAGCAGTAGCTTCCTGTGTCTTCTGCTTCTGACGCAGGAAAGAACATAATGGGTGCAGAAGAAAGCGTCCAGGGCCTGGACTAACTGTTCTCTTGGTCAGCGATAGCGCGTGTCTGAACGGACCGCTCTTAACAGCACCTGCTGGCACAGTGGGCCCACCTCCCACCAGGAGATCCCGGGGATGGCAGGGCTCGCAGTGGGAGCGTGGGAGTCCGGCCCCGACCTCCCCTGAGGGCTCCCCTCCCCTCTCCCTTGACTCTACCGATATCAACTCTCAGAACGCCTTGCGGAGACACAAGGCCAGCCCCTCCCCTGTGCCACTGTGCATGCTGTCCCCCCCGCCAGGAATTTTTCTTCCTCCTTATCTGTTGGATGACTTTTCTCATTTTTTAAAACTGAGATTAGCATCTCTTAAAGTGCAAAATATTTACTTTAGCCTGCAAGTGTCACAATGACCCGGCCCTAGATCTCTCTCTGACTTCATTTCTTTCACTGTCTCATCTCACTGTGCTCAGGTCACCCTGGGTTCCTTGCTGTCCCTTGAGCTTCCACGCCGTCCTGCCCATGCCTTTGCACTTGCTGTTCCCTTGTCCTGGAATGCTCTTCTCCCCGACTGGTCACATGGCTCACCCTTCATTTCATTCCTTTTCCTACATAAATGTAACCCTCTCGGGGGGCCTTTGCCAACTCCTGACTCAAACAGCGCGGGGCCCACTCCACGCCCTGCCACTCCCTGCCTCACCTTCTCTGTTTACCCTCATTGCATATACCATGATCTGCTTTTATGTTGGACATTTATGTGTTTTGTTCATTGTCTGCCTCCCAAGTAGGATGTAAGTCCCATGGCAGCAGGAGCTTTGTGTTTACCACTACGTTGTAAGCCCTGAGGACAACGCCTGGCGTGCAGCATGCCCCAGTGATCAGTGGCTGAATAAAGGTTGATCAAGTTGATTTCTAACCTGATCTTCCAGTGCCTCTGGGCAACTCTATGAATAAAGGGAGGACTCTAAGTACGGCTCATGTGGATTTGACTCACATGACATGTGCATGTTTATATGTGTGAGTGTACATGTATGTGTGTGTATTTGTGTGTGCACATGTCTATATGTGTGAATGTGCATGCATGTGTGTGCATGTATGTGTGTGTATCTGTGAGTATGTGCATATATACAGATATACAGTTGGCCCTCAGGATCCATGGCATATTGTTTCCAGAACCTCCTGCAGATACCAAAATCCATGGGTGCTCAAGTCCCTGATATAAAATGGTGGCCTACTTGCACATAACCTGTGCACATCCTCCCATAGTCCCCATCCACCAGGCCACTGCATAAGCTCCGCCTCCTGTCAGATCAGCAGCGACATTAGATTCTTACAGGAGCGAGAACCCCACTGTAAACTGTGCATGCGAGGGATCTAGGTTGTGCACAGTTATGAGACGATCAGGAGAACCAAATGCCTGATGATCTGAGGTGGAGCTGAGGCGGTGATGCTAGTGCTGGGGAGCTGCTGCAAATACAGATTATCATGAGCAGAGAGGTCTGACTGCACAGTAAATGGAATGCACTTGAATCATCCTGAAACCATCCCCCGCATCTGGTCCATGGAAAAATTGTCTTCCATGAAACCAGTCCCTGGTGCCAAAAAGGTTGGGGACCACTGCTTTAAATCACTTCTAGATTACTTATAATACCTAATACAAGGTACTGTGTTATCTATACCATGCTATCAAGTTGTGTGTTTTCCTTCTGTATCAAGTCAAGTTAACCAACCTTTAGAAGGAAGATATTTCTAGGAAGCTTGCTTTAACTAAAAGAGGTTTTCTAAGGCAATCATCACATTTTGTCCTAAATTTCATATTTGTGTTTTGTCTCCTCTGGAACTGTAAGCTTTTGGGGGACACTGGCAGGGTCTGACCCACTTTAGTATGTGCTGCAGCAGCTAGATGAAGAGACATGGCAGCATCTCACTGAGTCACAAGCACTTCTGATTTCCATCCTCTATCCACAACAAAGTCTCACAGCTCTGGCGAGTTTGCCTCTGTGCTCACTCTCCCTGCTCTCCAGCCTTGGCAAAGAGGTGAGGCTCATCTTCTCTGAGGTCAGACCCGTCCCCAGAGCTCCTGCCTCTGGCCATCACAACTCCTCCACCTGCCCTCTGCAACCACAGACCCCAAACCCCTTTGCTTCACCCCACTCCTTTCTCTTTCTTCCTCTTCTATGCCATGTTTCCCTTTCCTTTTACTGCCTTTGGAAAGAACAGAGGATACTTCACTACATTCATTTAATCAGTTAACAGCAGGGCCGGCCACATGGGCCCGTGGCTAATGCAGTCACACAGGGCTCTGTGGTCAGGGGGCTCAGGCTTGGGGTTTAATGGGCTGCAGTTGCTATCTCAGAGTTTTTAATAATTTCATCTTTGAATTTGTCCGGTGGGACAGTGGAATTTGCACCAGGGGCTTGGAGCTTTGGCTCGAGGGCAGTCCCACTTCTGTTGACTCCTGATTCTGGCGGGTTTTCCACCACCTGTGCCCTACCTGGTGCCCAAACCCTCCCAGTCTCCCCTCTCCACTCTCGGTAACCTTTGTCCCCTCTCCCAGCAGAGGTCTGGGTGTGGGTTCGGGGATGCCTGTCCCAGCACCCGTGAGAGTCTGCACTCACCCCTGGGAATCCCCCTGCCCAAGGGAGAATGTTTTAAATAGAAAAAACTTTAAAATCACCAGGACAGATCAAGAAAGACTTTGGAAGAAAGGAAAAAGCTTTTATCTTGCTTGACACTGGGCTCCATAAACTATGCTGCCATTCCTGGTTAACGGTTATTAGTGACCACTTGATATTTAATATATGCTGGAAACTATGGGGGATTCTGAAGAAATGAAGGTGTGGTCCTACCACCACCCCGATCCAGGAGCTCACAGTGTAATTTGGGCGGGATCAAACATACTCGAATGAAATAGCCATAGCACAATGGCAGGTGATACATGATTAACAGCTCAGACAAGATAGACATTCCAGTGTGGTGGGGCCAAGCCTGCGGAACTGGAGCTGGACCTTGAAGGACAGGTGACAGCAACAAGACAGCTGAGGAGCACGGGGAAAGCCAGTTTTCCGAGATTCTAATCCATGGGGGAAAGAGGAATCAGCAAAGATCTGAGCCAGCCTTTGAGCAAAGGAGAGTTGTAGTGTTAAAGGAGCTCAGTGGAAACAAAGCTTCCAGAGAGAAGGGATGGGGACCATGTTACATGCTGTGGAAGGTCAAGAAAGATGGGACAGCTCACCTTGATGCCTGTTGTCCCAGTATAATTATTAGCAGCATCTCCTTTCACTCTCAGAAGTGTCCCTGTTTGGCCTCCCTCGTTACTGGTGATCTTTGAAAGAAATAGTCTCAGTCGAGTTGTTGGAAGTAAACGCCAGACTTCAGTGAGTTAAGGGGAAAGATGAAAGAGTGGAGGCAGAGCCCTGTCCTTCTCCACTGCTCAGCTTTCCCCCATGGGAACAGCTTGAGAGTGAATAGAACAGAGGAATAGGACAATGGCTTGCTTTATACAGAGGTCTCTACTCTTTGGTTTACTTTGTTTTTGTTTCAATGCAGCTAAAGATAAAGACAGAGAAGCCATCTGCCTTCACACTAACTGAGAAGTGCACTGCGTTGCCCTGCTACATGCTGGTGCTTTGCTGGGATGAATATGCGTGTAAAATCCCTCACATCCAGGCTGCAGAGGACTTGACGGCTCTTCCCTGAGCATGTGGCCATGCTCACTTCTTCCAGCTGTTTGACAGGAAGGGGTGGAGTTCAGAGTCATCAAAGCGCGCTGCAATGGCTTTTAATTTTAATTTTCTTACTTTATATATTGTATAATTTAATCACTTAATTATCATCTGTGTGTGTGTGTGTGTGTGTGTGTGTGTGTGTTATCATCTTACATTTTTGGAGTGTTTTTTAAATGGCGAGAGTATTTTTAAAGCCATGATTTATGTATTAAAATGAACGCTTTTTTCCCCCTTTCTCTGAGTTGCATGAAAGTGTGAAACAGCAGAGAAAATGTAATCGAAAGAGGGATGTTTTAGGGTTGAGCAAACTAGAAAAGGATATCATTTTAAGGAAGAGAAAACATTTCAGTGAGAGGAAGCTGCTTCATTTGTTTGAAATGTACCACAGATGGGAAAGTTATACAAATGATTATTCAAATAAAAGGGAAAGAAGACATTAGCAGCTTGATATATATCACTTGTGTTATCCTGGTGCTTTGCTCTAGAAAAATCTCCTCCCTGCTCCTTTCCTTCTGTGGGATCCAGTGGTCTGGCTCAGGAGGAGCAGGGGTAGGACAGACTTGGGGACCACCTGCATTCAGCATAGGGGCTTCTTTAGGGCACAGCAACCTCTGTGTGTTTCGATGAGTGACAGCCCCACTGTTGAGGAAGTGCATGCTGGTGATGGATCGAGCAGGTTAGATATGAAAGTCAGGGCAGCTCTCTCAGGAGAGTGTCAAAAGCCTTCATTGACTTTTATCCTTCAAACATACTTCAAATGAATATGGCATATTCCTCTGTCTTTGGCTTTTCTCCAGTTAGGGTTGCCAGATTAAGCAAGAAAAAGTATGGGTTATCCAGTTAGATTTAAGTTTTCGAGAAACAACAACAACAAAATTTGTTTTTTTGAGACAGAGTTTCACTCTGTTGCCCGGGCTAGAGTGCTGTGGCATCAGCCTAGCTCACAGCAACCTCAAACTCCTGGCCTCAAACGATCCTCTCACCTCGGCCTCCCAGAGTGCTAGGATTACAGGCATGAGCCACAGTGCCCAGCCCAAATATGTTTTTAATATAAGTGTATCCCATGCAATATTTGGGACATACTTATACTAAAGAAAATTACACGTTACTTATCTGAAATTCCTATCTAACAGCCATCCTATATTTTATCTGAGAATGTTTTGGACCCCACTCCTTCTTTAAGATTCTTCTAAAATCACGGGAACTAAGTTCAATTCAATTCAATAAATATTATAGCCTCTACTGGGAAAGGTCAGCAGGGTAGTAGGGGGATATTCAAAGATGAAGAGGGGACGACCCCAGAGAACCCGCAACCTACAGTCTAGAAAGAGGCACAGAAATAAATGTAGCGCAAAGTCCTGCCTCTTCGACTTCATGGGAGAAAGCAGAGTAGAAATATGGGATATTTACCACATGAAAGGTACAAACACACACCTTAGGGGTTCCAGGGGACTAAAAGCCCATCAATTGCATGTTGATGGTCATGGTGGGGCTGCAGTGTGGGATGTAAGAAGGGGTGATGAAGGGGCGGGCAGACTTCTTGGGATAGGCGTCTTTCACAGAGCTGTGGGCTTTTAAAGGAGCAGTGAGCAAGGGGAGCTCTGTGCAGAGGAAACCCAAGAGTGAAAGCGCAGGATAGGGCCGGGGAGGGAGGTGAGGCAGGGTGGGGGCAGATGTCTGTTCCTGGGTTGGAAAATTGTCAAATTGAGCCCAGGTGGGGATGGTGGGAGGTCCATTTAAAAGCTTAAATTGAGGCCACATGAAGGTAGGCCTTAAGGAAGAGGCTGATGAGTTTTACTTCTAAGACCAACCTCTGGTGCCCGGGCAACGGTACCTGTGCTGGTTCCTTCTCTTGGACAAACAGGGAGCCAGGGCGTGTTTTCTCTATGCATCCAAGTTGCCCGGAGCAGGTGGTGGCCCGTGTCTCTTTGTCCACTGGTCTCTAGAGAAGGGTCACCTAACCGATACCAGAAAGTGGGAAAGAGGAATCGGTAGAGCCAGAGAGGAAACGAAAGGGCCGTTAAGGGAACCCCTTGCGTGTGCAAGGTGCTGCGCTTGTTGTTTATGTGTTATCTCATTTCGTCCTCATAGTAACTTCAGAAGGTAGATAACATCCCCACGTTCCAGCTGATGACACTGAGGTTCACATAGCTCATACAGCTAGTTAGTTCAGAATGTAAGTCCACATCTAACTCAAAGAGGGGAGAAATGATGCGATAAAGAATAAGGTTTCTGAAAGAGACTAAGTTCGAGGGTGGCAGGGAAGGCAATGATTCAGTTGTACGAAGCATCGGAGAGCAGTTTTGTCCCCAAACAGCTTTAGGGCTGTGTGAAGAAAAAAAAATGAAGGGCTATTATAAAACAAAGAGTCTGACCCGCGTGGTCTATCGCTCAGTATTTCTACGAGTGTATTTTGTTTCACGCAGTAGACACAAACAGATCTTTCATCTCCCCCTACCCACCTCGTTTTGCTCTTTTTCTCTTATGCACAAACGTAGGATGAATAGTAACAGCTCTTCAAAGCGTGCTGGGTGGTGTTTTTCCTATTTACCATGAAAATTAGGCATATGCTCATTTGCACTGTCTCTATGTATATATAGCTACAAACACACACATGCACACACACACTGCTCACCACTGTCAGTTAAGCATTAGCTGCGCACCAGGCACGTGTTTCCATGCATTCCAGTACTAGCACAGGGCTGCGCTACCCTCAGATACTGAGAGGACGAAATGCAACATTGTTTGTCAACTAGAAAGGGCTGTAAAATTATGCCTGTTATTCCCACAGACCTTTGGCCTGGGAGACTTCATTGCAACGTTCGAGTCGTTCCATCCCAGTTCCTTCTCATACAATTGAGAAATAGTAAAAGCGTGACCTGGTTCTGTGTCAGTTTCAATTACAGTTATTCAGAAGAGTGACAAAAAGCAGCACATCTTATATTGATTCTAAGGCCCGTTTCCATCCCTAACACAACTATGGAAATCGTTTCCGACCCTTGATAAACGATGCTAAACGAAATGTCATCTCTTTTGAGCTTTCCTCGGACTGCCTTTGGGGAGGGCAGATTTCTCGCAGATACCAGCAAGCGCTTGCGCACTTGGCGTCACGTGTGAGACTGTTCCCACACGAGATCAGTTCACTTCTAAGCGATAATGAGAAGATAGTCAACACATGAGTTGGCTTACTTTTCACTTTTAACCTTTCAAACAAGTTCCTTGGACATACCCGAGGAGCCCTTTGCTCCTTCCGCAGTTGTATTCACGGAGCACTTCGCCCTAAATTCGTCAGGAGGCAGGCGGACTTGTCATTCCAGTGACCCATGCTTGGAAAGGACACACGACGACTGAAATGGAATGTGTGCTCAGGGTCATGCCCAGCTGTGGGCCAGGGAACGAAGCCGAAGTCAAGCATGCAGGCAGAGAACCGTCGGTCAGAAAGGATCAGAGAAAAAAACCAAACTTAGAGAGTTTCAATAAGAGGTAAGAGATAGGGAGATTATGATAATAAAATTGCTCTCTTTTAGCACGTGTGTTTCATGGGCCAGGAACCATGCTAGCTATTTTGCACATCTTGTTTAATTCCAATATCAACACTGAATGGTAAGATTTTGAATCCCCATTTTGCATGAATGGGGGTAGTGGTTATGAAAATAATTGAAGATTATTTCCATAAATAGCTCAGAGAAGTTAGAATTATGCCAATAAGAAGTGCGATGATGGAGACTCGAAAGGTTTGACATTGTTAAGTCGCAAGGACAGGGTGCATCCAGTGAACTCTTGCTGGGAAGCAAACCGCAGTGCCCTGCAGGGCTCAGTAAGAGAAAGATGGACTCCCAGCTTTATGCAGGGTGGGACATGCGGCAGAGACCCATGGTGGGCTGAAGTAACTCCAGCTGTGGGAAGGAGAGGATTGGAGGGCAGGGAACGTGTCATGCTACCACAGACAGTTGACATCTTCCAGGCTTTGAACAAATAATTATGATCGCAGAAATTCTCCAAGTTAGGATTCACATAACAGGTCACAGTGTGGTAATCATTTTCCCAACATTTCTTCACTGTCTTCAGGGTCAATACCAAACTTACTGGGCAGGACATACCGAACATACATACAACATACTATCATGCACAAAACAGGTCATGTCACCAGTGCCTTAGCTCCCACTCAGTGATGAGCCAAGCTGGAATTTGAGATAACAATGAAATTGAAGAAGTTAAACAGAAGAGGAGTTGGGAATAAAGTCAGGTGAAACTCCTTCAATCCCCATCTTTTGAAGGGGCTCAAAGAAGAGAAGAGCAAAAGTCATTTTCCATCGCACGTGAGTGTTCATGGTGGCATTATTCAGGAGAGCCAAAAGGTTGAAACCACCCAAATGTCCATCAGTGGATGAATGGGTAAAGAAAACATGATATATCCATACAATGGAATGTTATTCAGTCATAAAAAATGAAATACTGATCCATGCCACAGAATGGGTGAATCTTAAAACCATTATGCCAAATGAAAGGAGCCAGACACAAAAGGCCACGTAGTGTATGACTCTATGTGTAAGAAATATCCAGAACAGGTAAACAGAAAGCAGACTGATGGTTTCCAGGGGATGGAGGAAGGAGAGAACAGGGAGTAAAGCCACAGCACTAATGGGCGCCAAGTCTTGTTTTGGAGGGATGAAAATGTTTTGCAACTAGGTAGAGGTGCTAGGTGCACAACATTGTGAATACACTAATGCCAGTCACCTTAAAATGGTTAATTTTATTTTGTGAATTTCACCTCAATTAAAATAGGAATTATTTGCCATGAAAAGTTCAGTAAACGCTCAGTGGCTCTACAATCCCCCAGTCATTTGTATACTACTGAACTCAGGATGGTGAGCCCAATACCTCTTTAAAATGCATCCACTAGGCCATATAGACAAAGTGACCACTTAATCTGAAACAGAAGCCAAGACACATGGCCCAATGAAGGACATTTTTTTCTGATTTTTAAATTTATTTGTAAGAGAAATAAAAATGTGACCATGCTTACTTATACATTAAAAGATTGATTTTGGCTGGGCATGGTAGCCCTCACCTATAATCTTTGGAAGGCCAAGGCAGGAGACTTGCTTGAAGCCAAGAGTCCAAGAACAGCCAAATCAATATAGCAAGACCCTGTTTCTACAAAAAAATTTTAAAATAAACTGGGCTTGGTGGCACACTCCTATAGTCCCAGCTACTCATGGGGGCTGAGACATAGGCATTGCTTGAGCCCAGGAGCTATGATTGTGCCACTGAACTCCAGCCTGGGTGACAGAGCTGTCACCCTGTCTCTAAAAATAAATGAATGAATAAATAAATAAGATTGGTTTGTATCGAAAATGAAAAAAGTATATAAAATCAGAATCATTCTGAAACTTCTGGGACCTATATTTGCATCATATAGTCCTAAACAAGATGTTCATAATCCTCATGCTTAGTTCACTATCCCAAAGTCTGTCAACCCCGTCTCTGAAGCTCCATTCTACTTTCCCCACCCTCTTTAGACAGGTGCAAATAACTGAGGTCCAACATACTAGGCTTATTCCTAGTAACTCAGGAGCCAATTATCCCCCATCCAGCCAACACGGGAGGAGCCCTGACCACCCTATATATCGGATGCTTGGGATCAGTGTTGTTTTCCTGTGGCTGCAGATCTCACAGATACTCTCCATATACGCATTTATACTTTCACTGAACCTTCCAGACTCTCCTTATTCCCTATTAATTTAGGGCCTAAGGACCCCCCTCCAGTTTACAGATTCGAAATGACATGCAAAACCTTGTGAGTATATGTACATTTTTCTAATAAAATTATCCATTCATTTCATTAAATCAATGGGTTTCAAATCTAGCTTCCATCAGAATCAGCTGGGGGACTTATTAAAACACAGACTTCTGGGCCCCAGCCCCAGAGTTTCTGACTAAGTAGGTCTGGGGTGGGGCCTGAGGTTGTGTATTTCTAACAAGTTCCAGGACACTTCTGGTGAGGGGGGCACACTTCGAAAACCACAGCATTAGATCCTCAAAGGGGTCTGTGATCCAGGACTCTGAGGCCCACCTTGATGATCTGGTCCAAATTACATGGCTTTGGCTTGGCTTCTGAATTGCACTAGAATTCCCCACTGGGCACATTCAGAATCTACCTAGTCCTTGACAGTTCCTTTATCTTTATAGATTTATTTTTAAAAAAAGATTTTTCACTCCTTGCAGAATTCAATCTATACAGACTTACTTTTATTAAAAAGTAATATAATTACAGGAACTTGGAAACCACTATGGAAAATCTTGCACTACTCAGGTCCCATAAACAAGTAGTTAGGGTACTATTCCCAAACAGATTCATCGCCCCATAGTTTGGACAAAATCTAGACGTCTTGACCCATTTGTCCACCTGTACTGCCAACATGAACCAACTGAACAGAGTTTGTCCTGGCTCTTCAGACAGAGAAACTGTGGTTGCAGCCAATCTTGGGATGACCTGCCCCTGTGCCATGCCAGTGTCTTTAGCTCCAACCCTCTCCCCATTACAAGTCTCCAAATTGCAAATTATGATCCATTAGTCAAGCAAGTCAGTTGGTTACAATCAGCATTTATTTTTAATGAAATAGAACAGAGGAGAAGAAAAGAAAAAATATTCCAGTACGTTATTTGTAAAGGGTGTTGCATCTAAAACTCTTGTTTCCATTACGTCTGTGTGTGTGTGTTTATGTGTGTGTGTGTGTGTGCATGTCAGGGGATATATGTATATATATACTGGTCACTCACAGTGTAAGATGTACTTATCACTGTGTGTCTCAGTCTAAAATATTTGAAAGCCTACACTCTGTTTGCTAAGTTGCCTTGAAAGGCAAGCAAAGCAACATGTTTCAACATCAGTTTCCATTAGATAAAATTATTTGCCTGAAGAACCTAGAATGTCTGATTGAAGCCCACAAAGTCAGCATCTTTTCTTGTTCACCAGCCAGCATACTGGGGGGCTTCTCAGCACATCTGTACTTCTTGAATAATAATTCACCTTGTTTTTCATTCCAAATTACCATCAATCATTAGATCCCTGACCTGGAGACTAGCTGATTCTTGATTATTTCTGGTAATAGGGAACATGACCAGAATGTAAAAAAATTGAAATTCATAAGTGACCTAAAACTTCCTTTCAGGTAGTTTTCCATATCCTTTCCCAAAACTGAAAATGAGCAGAAACATAAAGTGGTCATGGTCTCCATCCTTATCACCTGTCTGTGCCACCCACTGTCCTTCATGGAGACCCCCTACAGAGGGAGAGCAGTGCAGATAATTTTCACCAACTCAGATCTATGAAACCCCAACAAGCCAGGCAATGGGGACACAGTTTCTATTCAGCCACTTCAGACTCAGACTCTGCTCCTCCTCCAATAAGTCACTGTTTAGCAAGTCCAGGGATGAACTTGGCCCCCAACTATTCTGGGTTTGGTCCAGTGATCTGGGAAGGGACATAGGAGTGGTTGTTAACCCTGTAGTCTCTGTGTTTGACCACTGACTATGTAATTTCATGTATGATAACCTGGACTCTAGGGTTAGGCTCCAAGAAATCTCAAGACCTTAACCCAAGATCAAATACGTTCCAAAGTCACTGAACATTACTGACTGGTTAGAAAGATACGTGGTGAGCAGGGAGGTCTAAATCAAAGTACTCACGTTTATACAAGAAAGCCTCGAGAATGGAAAGTTCACGGGAACGTCCTACCCACTTCACCTCGGAATCTGAAGCTGGCACCCACTTCATGCCAGAACTGGCTTCCCCAAATGGTCCACAAACTCGGCACAGCAAAAAATTTTATATATTTTTGAAACTGTTTACTTGAGTGTCTCTTGACCTTTGTGCTCAGAATTCCACTTCTTCCCATATCCAAAGAGTAGCAAGATTCCATCCTAATCTGAGCTGCTAGAAATTATTAGTGTGTGCTTTTGGACTCACCCTTCTGACTGCCCTTATGCGTAAAGAAAAACCCAGCTAAGGGTAACTTAAGTCAATCAACCAAATGGATGCAGGTGTCTGACTTACCTAGCAAGCTGTCCTGGCTTGGACTCTAAAGACTTACTATAATTGGAGTTACAGGAAAGCTAATTAACAATTTACAATTTTTTGCTTAGCTTTCTTACGTGCTTCCAAAAGAAGGTGAGGGGAGACAAAATTTCTCAAAGTATTCCCCTCTTGTAAGCACTTTAATCACTGTTACCAGGGCTGGAATTCATCATTCCACCCAAGAGGCTGAACAAAGGCTCACCGTTTCAATGCTATTAAGACAGATACTAGATCAAGAAACTGTGAGACTTATCATTTATCAAAAAGAGAACTGGTGTCTGAGTTCTGAGCACCCTGAAGGCCTGAGAGTTGTTTTCATCCTTAGCTATATTAGGAAGTGGGGGGTCAGAGCCAACCTGCTCCACATTCCTGGTGGTGTCAGGGCACTGCCCCATGTGAAGCTGGCCATTGGGCCTTCCCTATCTAGGGCCTGCCAGAGTAGTTTCAACTTTTACTAGTTGGTCAAAAAGTCCACCAACCACAAACAACCCACCAATTCTTTAAAAATATATAGCTAAAAAACAGCCATATGCTTTCATTGCAAATATCACATTGGTACTCAACAAAAGCTGCTATATTATAATTCAGTTGTGGGCTGGGCAGGGGGACCCGCACCTGTAATCCCAGCACTTCAGGAGGCTGAAACAGGAGGATCACTTGAGGCCAAGAATTTGAGACCTGCCTGGGCAACATAATGAGACTTTGTTTTTATAAAAATAAAAAACTTAGCCAGGTGTGGCGGCACCGACTGTAGTCCCAGCCACTCAGGAGGCTGAGAAGAGAGGCTGGCTTGAGCCCATGAGCTCAAGGCTGCAGTGACCTATGCTCGGGCCACTGCACTCCAGCCCGGGTGACAGAGCAAGACTGTCTCCAAATAATAATAATAATAATCATAAAAATAAAGTTGTAGTGTCTAACTTACATTGAAGGCTGCCGCCTTAGGCTCTAACATTTTAGAGAAGAGTTTGTAACCAAAGTGGTATTTGCTTGGTGGACCTCAGGCCCCAAAGGAAGAATGTCCCAGGAATACCTTCTAAGACAAAGCAACAAAGAATTTTCTTGATTTGTAATTTTCCTTATTTATATGAACAAAATGTGAAAGGTGTAAGCTAAATCACATTGATTTGAAATTGTGTTTTTCATAGAAAAACTATACTGTTTGATCACTGTACCAATTAAATCTGAACGTTTTATTTTTGTGGGTATCCCCCTCCAGAAAAGGAAGTTAGGGTTAAGGAAGGTATTTCTCTGCTGTAGACATAGAAAAAACTATTCTGTATTCTTCCCCTGATTAAGGAACTTGCTTCTATTTCTAAATCAATAGGCATATAAATAGAAAAAAAGAACATTTAACCCAGGAAACGGTGAGTCACATTGCATTGCTGGGAGAGTGACCATATAACCCTTAAACTTTTGACTCTGCAGCCCTACCTTGGCCCACTACCACAGGGCATTCTTTGGTAGGTTACCACTGGAGGTAAATCCAGTTCTCATGAAAATAAAAGCTTCATCTATTCTTAGTCTTTTAACCGGACAGCCTTGTTGACACTCAAGAGACCTTGCAACACTGTGCAAGTCCTTGGAGGAAACAGCTGTTCTGTGTTAACAACACGCAAGCAGAGGTTTAAACCAAAAAGTTCTGCATCTTTTCTTTAGGCTCCTAAGCCTCGAGCCTCTGTGATGCTTTTAAGAATGACTGAGTTGCTGAACAGGGAAAAGGTTACTTTTACTTTTTTTCTTTTTCTTTTTTTTTTGAGGCCTACTTAGTACTGAGAGTACTAACTAGTGCAAGTAGGAAATAATCCATAATCTCTAGGAAAACCCAGACAAGTGCAGTCAAGCAGGAGACTGGAACAATAAAAAGATAGTACCATAATTCAAAATGGAATATAGGCCTAATTATAGAACATAAAACTATAAAACTCCTGAAAGGTCACATGGATGATAAATCTAGATAAAGTTATCTTTATCTAAATAAATATAGGTGACCTTTGGTTTGGCAATGACTTTTTAGGTACAACACCAAAAGCATGTTCTGTAAAAAAAAAACAAAAAATTGATAAGCTAGACTTCATTAAAATTAAAAATTGCTCTATAAAAGACACTGTTAAGAGAATGAAAAGGGGGCCAGGTGTGATGGCTCATACCTATAATCCTAGCACTCTGGGAGGCTGAGGCAGGAGGATTGCTTGAACTCAGGAGTTTGAGGTTGTTGTGAGCTATGATGATGCCACTGCACTCTAGCTAGGGCGAGAACAGCCTGAGAGAGAGCAAGACCCCATCTCTACTAAAAATAGAAAAGTTAGCTGGACACAGTGGCACGCTCCTGTAGTCCCAGCTACTTGGGAGCCTGAGGCAGGAGGATCACTTGAGCCCAGGAGTTTGAGGTTGCACTGAACTATGATGAAGCCACTGCACTGTAGCTGGGGCAACACAGGAAGACTCTGTCTAAAAAAGAAAATAAAAAAGAAGTAAAGAAAAAGAAAGGATAGGAAAGGAAAGGAAAGGAAAGGAAAGTAAAGGAAAGGAAAGGAAAGGACAGGAAAGGAAAGGAAAGGAAAAGAAAAGAAAAATCTTCCTAAAACATGAGTCTGATTATGACATTGCCTTGTTCAAAATACTTCAACAACTTCCCACTGTTTTGGGGATAAAATTCAAACTCTTTGGTCTTATCCCCGTACCTTCTCCAGTCCCATC
>CAUYRT010088887.1:0-25930 GCA_963574885.1 Lepilemur ruficaudatus | reverse complement strand
TGTCTCTCTCTCTGTCTCTGTCTCTCTCTGTGTCGCCGCCGCCTCTCCCGGGCACACCGAGAATTTGTGCTTGTGGATTTATTTATTTGCCAGGGACGGTGGGGGAGGGGAAGGGGCGCGAGGACGGAGGTAGCGGCGCGGCCCTCCCGGCTCTGGCTCCGGGGTCCAGGCGGTCGCCGCGGTGCGCACAAAGGCCCGGCACTCGGCGCCCGCAACTTCCAGACGGGTCAGGTGGCTCCGGCGGGGCGGGGAGGAAGGGGGCGCGCGGCGAGACCCCCTCCCCCTTCCCTCCGGGCTGCCATCCGTGAAGGCCTCCGAATAGTGTGGGATTAAACAGATCAACAGAAACCCGTGCAGAGCCCCTCCCTTTCCGATCCTTTCCCTCGTCACACCACCCCGCCCCCTCCTCCGCGGGACGCCTGTCATTCCTCCAGAACGGGGAGGGGCCACAGCCCACATCTGGGAACCGCTGGCTCCTGCCCCTGGAGCCCACCCTCCTGGGGAGGCCCAGCGGCAGAAACGGGGCCAGGGTCTTGAGCTTCGCTGGCCCCTGCAGCATGCAGGGGTGGGGAGGGTGTTGCAGGCAAGATTCAGGGGCCCCCAGGACAGCTGAGGCCAGGGAGGCCCAGACGACAGGGTGCACCCCTGCTCCTGGGCCTTGGTGGCCTCCAAAGGGTCCAGGCTTCCTGGTTCCAGCTGGATGGGGGGGAGTCCAGGGAGCTTCCGGGCTCCTACCCAGTGCCTCACCCAGGGATGGCACAGACCTCAGTCTGGCTCTGCAGAAAGGCCCAGGTCCCCCTCCCAGCCAGCACCAGTGACCCCAAACGTCTCCCCTGTGGGTGGTCTGTCCCTCAGAAGACAGAAGCTCTGGGTGGGGCAGATGCCTGATGCCAGAGGGGAGGACCCCCTGCAGGCCCATCCCACCCAGACTGGGGCCCTCTTCTACCCCCAGGAGCTCCAGGGACACACTGCCCAGCTGCTCGCCCTGTGACCAGGGGGTGCAAACATGGCCACTGCCCCCACCCACGAGCTGGAAGACTGGGGTCTCCACCTGGAGGTGCCCCTTCCCCACCTGTCCCTTGGGCTTGGGTCTGGATGGGGTCAGTCCTCCCACGGCCCCTGCCTGGAGGTCCTCCCCTCCTGGTGTAGCTCCTCCTGGTCCTTTGTAGTGGGTGAGGGGACCCCCGCCAGCCTGCACACTGAGGGTGGGAGCGCAGCCACCACAAAGGCAACAATTGTGAGCCTGTCCTGGTGCACAATGGGGCAGGGGCCGAGCGGGTCTGGGGCCCTCGGCATGGAAATGAGGCCACGGCCCCTTTCCCTCTGCTCCCTGCCTCCCCCTCCTCCCTGGCTCTAGCAGGAAGGAACTGACTGACCTGGGACAGTCCGGGAGGCGGAACTCTCCTTGTCAGAGGACCCCTGCCAAAGCTGCTGGGCTGCAGACCCCAGAGCTGCAGACCCAGAGCAGAGCGGTCACCGAGGAAGGCCAGGTAGGCTCTGCACCTGGCCCAGATCAGGAGGGCTGGAGGCTGGTTTGGCTGTCTCTCGGGGGCTGCCCAGGGCAGGGTGTGGAGTGAGGGGCTCGGCTGGATGCCTGGCCCATGGCGGGAACAGGCCTTTTGTTCCTCAGGGACCAATTTTTCAGTCTGAGGAGTGTCCCCCTCCGGTCTGGGGCACCGCTGCCAGTCCTCCACGTTCCAGGCAGCTCCCTGGCCACCCACTGTGGCTGAGGAAGCAGAGCCTGGGTCGGTGCCCCTCCCACCCCCAGCAGCCTCCCAGCCCCTGCCGGGCTTAAGCCTCCCCTCTCCTGGGGGCTGAGTCTTGGCTTTGGGCAGCAGTTTCCTGTCACCTCCAAGCCCAGCCTGCTGTCCCAGAGGGTGGGAGGACCAAGGCTGATCCCCAGTGGCCCCAGGGGTCCTGGTGTCAGCAAATTACCCTAGGAAGCCAGATGTGAGTGGCTGCCCTCAGTACCGCCCTGCAGAAGGTGTCCAGGAATTTAGAAGCAGGGACTTGACGAAGGCGCTGGGATCTGGTCTGCTCAGATTTCTCTGGGACCTGCAGAGCCGACTCACCTGGCCTGAGCAGTCAGAACTGCTCCGCTTGGCTGAGGGGCCCACTCAAGGCGGTATCGCCCCACAGGCCAGGACCCCCTTGACAGGCACTTTCCTTTTTGAACCTGGACCTCAGGGCAGCCCAGACCAGGCCCCTGCAGAGCTGGGGGCAAGAACCCCTGGAGCCCAGGGGTCTCCCTCATGGGACCCCTGCTCCCAGTGGGGTCAGGCAGAGACAGGCCAGCCTGGTCCAGGGCCAAGGGCCCTTTGTTCCTGTGTCTCCCTGGGATGGGGGCTCTGGTCTGCCCAGGTGGGTGTTCTGGTCCGCCGAGATGGGGGCTCTGGGGTGGGGGCTCTCTGCTGCTCCCGCTGCCTCCTCAGCTCATAGCCTGACCTCTGATGGGGAGCAGGGTGTATCTGACCCCCAGGTAGCCCTCCCTCCTCTGTGCCCCCTCCTCCCTCAGTTCTCAGAGGTCCCATGCCCAGGGCCCCATAAGAGGGTCCCTTACAGTGGCCCCTGTGGGGGCTGAGCCAGCGCAGACTGGATTCGGGGAGATGGAGGGTCCCGAGACAAGGCTGGTGTGGGTGGGAGCAGCAAGTCTGTCCTGGGCTGGGCTGTTGGGGGCCAGATGCGGCCAGGCTGGGCATGGTCAGGGGGTGGGGCTGGAGTGGCTGCTGGCTGTGTCCCTCCTTCCAGGACGCACCTGCCAGCCCTTCCTGGGAGTCCAGGTCCCAGTCTCCCTCTGTGCTTATTGTCTGTCCCCCCGAGGCCTCCTCGCCTCCTGCCCCATCCATGTTTGGATCTTCCCCCTCAGGTCCCTGCGCTGCTGACTTCCCCTCCTCTCCCTCTGCGTCCGTCCGCCTCTCTTGAGTGATCCAGCAGGAGAGGGGTCCTCCAATGGGTGGCTCAGACTGCCACCTGTTCTACCCCCAAGTCAAATGCCACAGGGTGTCCATTGCTGGGAAGAACTGGGAACCTCCACCAGGACACCAGGAGGAAACCTGCCATCTTGTCTGAGGGGGACCCAGCCCCATGTGGTGTAGGGTGGTGCCCGCCCTGGGTGTCAGGATTGGCTCAGGAAGCAGGAGGGGTCCCTGGGCTGAGCAGAGCAAGTCGACCCATCCCATCTGGCCAGCAAGGGGGCACATGAGAGCTGGGACCTGCCACCAGTGGTGCCGGGGTGTGGGCATGTCATTGTCACTGCAGGAAGGGGACAGACACTCTGGGAGGAGGCAGGAGGGCAGAGTCCTGGGGTGGGAGCTGAGGACTGACACTTGGGGGTGCAGAGAGGGGCTGCGGGTGCTGGCTCGTCTTCGTCACGTCTCAGACACTCGTCTTGCTGTGACAAGCGTGGGTGGGGGGCGCAAGCCTGTGGGTTGTGTTTGTCCAGGGTATTGTTTATTTAGGGCAAGTGATGGCGATTTCTCACTAATAGTGGGAATAGAAACTCTTTTTAAACACAGTCACTTAAACTGAGCGGATGGCAGAGAGCTCTTCGGTGAGGAGAGCAGCAGGTGGGGTTTCTGTGGCCGGGTGGGGGGCACTGAAGCTTAGGGCCAGGAGGCTACGCGGGGCTTCATGCCCTGGAGGGCCTCACGGTTTCTGCACAAAAGGCTTGTATCCAGCGTTGGGGTTCGAGTTCTAATTTGTGACTGTGGAGGAGCTGCTGTTTTCCACCCACCTGCTTGGTGGGAGGTCTACCTGGGCTGGCATGGCCTGGGGGTGATGCTGGACAGGGGGGGCACACCCGGGACCCACTTGGGGGCCTGCAAGGAGGGAGATGCAGGTGGGTGCGTGTGCTGCGCAGGATAGAGGCAGAGCGGACACGTCCACTTGGCCATGCACGTGGTCGCCGTCACGCTGGGCCATCGCTGGTCTTGCTGTCCTTCCCAGCCTTCTGTCTCCGTGCACCTTCCTTTGAAAGTGTCTCAGGCATGGTTCTCACTGAGGGGAGGGGTGAATGTGTGCTGACACCTGCTGTGTGTGTCCCTCCTCCTCCTGCTCTGCAGGCAGCTGCATCCCAGCCTCTGGCTGTGGGACAATCTCCCGCCCCCCCTCCCCGCCAAGATCTGGGGGCAGCTGGAGAGGGAGGGAATGTTCTCCCCACGGCCTTGCAAGGCTGCGCCCTCCAGTCTGGAGGGGTGGGCAGCCCCCTCTCCCCAGCCCAGGGCACTGTCCCTGGGTCCCTGCACGTGCCCTGCCTCAGCTGAGCGCCCCTTACCAAACTCCCCTACACCCTCAACTGGAGGGGCCATCTGTTCCCTGCCAGTTGGCTTTACTGGGAAGAAATGTGTCCATGGCAGTCCAGGGCAGGAGACTCTGGGAGCCAGGACAGGCGGGTCCCTGCTCAGGTCAGAGGGAGGGAAGGATTCCTGGTGGGGACACACTTGGGCTAAGTTGAGGAGGCCAGGCAGGGGCAGGGTAGGGTGGGGTGGGAGGCAGGGGTGGGGGGAACCTGAAGACAAGGAAGATGGGAGCCTCCTGCAGGAGGGAGGATGCGGCTGAGAGATCCCAGTGCTTGGGAAGTGCCAGGCCCTGGAGTGACTGCAGAAGGTTGACCCAGGGTGGGAGGGAGCAGCTCTGAGCAGAACGGTGATAACAGCTGAGGAGTCACCCTGTTCACAGGGAATCCGGAGAGCATTACAGGACCCCTAGCTTTGGGAGGATGAAGGGAGGGAGAAAGGTTGGAACCCTAAGGGCTGGCAGCTGCAGAGCCAGTGCCGGGGCTCACCACTGGAAGGACTCTCCCCGAAGGCCCTGCAGGCTTTGGGAAGATGAGCCCCCCCTCCCCGCCTCCCCTCTCCTGGGAGCGCCTGTCTGCCCAGGCTTTCGGGAGCAGGGGCCTCAGGAGAATGGATGAGGACCCTCCCATCCCCAAAGCCCAGGTCCCCGGGGGCTTCTCGTCTTGAGGGGATACCCTGACACCCCCCCACCCTCTGTCCAGTTGTCCTCCTTGGCTCCCCCAGGCCTAACAGGGAACAAAGCCACCTCCCCATCCTGTGCCTGGAGTCCACAGGCTCTGCCAGGGGCACAGGTGCGGCCCTACATGGTGAGTGGGCCCATCTGCTGCCCGGCCTGGGAAAGGAGCCCCCATCCCTGAGCCTTGGAGACACCTGTGGGGCTGGGTTGGGTGCTGTACTGGGTCACCTGGAGGCCTGGGGGCCACGGGACATCACCCTCTGCAGTCGGCAGAGCCTGGCACACAAGGCCCCTTAGGTGTGGCAAGGTGGGTGGCCCCTGGGGACTGAAGGGACCTTGCTTGCAGGACTCCAGCTCCCAGCTGGGGGGTGGCCTGCAGAGGTGCCCACTGCTGCTGCCAAGCCATCGTCCGTGGCTGGCACAGGGTGTCTCTGGGTCCCACTGGGCCTTCTGAGGCCTTGGTAGTGGGTCTGTCAAAGGCCCTTCCCATAGCCGTCCTGTTCGTAATTTGTTTTAATTTAAAATAGAAGCACCTGGACTGTGCCTTGCACCCCTTTGCCCCACTTCCCGGCAGTGGGCTTCGTGGTCGGCCGTGGTCAGCGGATGGTCAGCGGGCCTGGCCGGCTGCCCTGCTTCGAAAGCTGCCTCAGCCCAGAGCCTTGCTGGGGGTGCAGAGTCTCTCTTGGAGATTTCGGGGTCTCATAGGGCAGGACTCACCCTGGGGAAAGTGCGTGAGTCCTCAGGGCCCAGGGACGAGAGTGCTGGGCTGCACTTGAGGGTGTGGGGCGGGGGAGGGTGCAACCTCGGCCGCAGGGCAAGGGACTGGTCACTGTCCACCTTGGGGCACCTGCTCCCTGGCCTCAGGGTTCCCCCTGAGGCTGCAGGTCTCAGGTGGTTGGACCGGGAGGTGCTGGCTGGGTCAGCATGTGCTCCCCTTGCTGCTGCCGCAGGGTCCCTGAGGAGGGGCTGTGCTAGTGGCCCTCTGGACACCACCTCCCCAGGACCACTGTGTTATCTCCTTCCCAAGGCAAAGCCCCTCAGAGCCGCCCCCACCCAGGCACCTCCCAGGTGTGCCTCACGCCAGGCCGGCCCAACCTCTGAGTGCTGGAAGAAGCTGGGCAGAGGCTGGGGAGGCGCAGAGCTGCACAATCCAACAACCGCAGGGGTTTCCTGGGGGGGCCAAGAGAGCACTTACAGCTGCCACCTCTTCCTCCGAGGACAGACGCTGAGGGTCCCCGCCCCAACTCTTGCCCACACAATTCTTGGTTCTCCGAGGGGTGTCTTGTGGCAGCCACAAGGGCCATTCCCCGGAGCCAAGCAGGGTCTAAGGCCCGTGGCTTCTTCGGAGTGGGCTAAGCAGCTGCCCCTTGCACAAGACCCCAATGAAGGGAAGAATGAGGTGCTGCCCGGTGGGCCCTTGCACCCTGACCTCAGCCCCCAGCAGGTTCCCTAACTTCCTGGTACACGCTGTGGGCCAGCTGGGTTCTGTCCTGCAGAGCAGGCTGAGGCTGATGTCAATGAACACGTTAGTGCCAGTTACAGCCAGCGATGGGAGAACCTGGACATGGTGAGCCTGCCTTCTTGTCACTGCAGAAACATTTTCCTGTAAGTTGTCATTGGGGGTGGATGAGTCCTACCACTGGGGTAAGGGGTGCTTTCCCATTTCAGGAGCCCCGTGCCTGCAAGGGGCTCCCCCCTCCCTTCCACCCCAGTTCTCCCTGCCTCCGATTCCTGTTGCTTCTGGAAGGTTTTTGCTGCTGGAGCTGGGCCTTGGGACCCCAGGACACTCTCCACCCTCACGGGCACTCGGCCTCCACCGGTGGGTGAGCACCTGCTAGGTTTCCTCCTGGAGACGCCCCAGTCATCTCTGCTGGTGTCCGGATGCAGGTGGGGCTGGACCCAGCCCGGATGTGGGTGTCCCCGCTTTGCCCTGCCCTCTCCGACAGCGGCCCCTGAGCTGCTGGGAGGCTCGGTGTCCTCTGATGAATGGGGACAGTGACAGCCTCTGCCCTGGGGGGCTTGCAAGAGAAGTTAGGAAGGGTGTGGCCAGGACCCACACCAAGGGAGGATGAGGACATGATGGCAGCTGCGTCACTTTTGTAAAAGGAACATTTTGAAGCAAAACAGCCCTGGGAGGTTTGTTCGGAACCATTTGTTCCTATTTTAAAGGGCTCAACCTCAGCCACGAGTGTCTGGCTCTTACCAGGACCAGAGGGAGGGGCAGAGAAAGGAGGTGCCCAAAATGGGCCACCGGGATAGTCCTAGAACCTGGACCATCAGAGGCCTGGGCATCAGGAGGAGAGGGCAGGGGCGCAGCTGCCAGGGCTGCTGCCCTCGGTCCAGGTGGGGCCCCCACAGTAGAGGTGGGTGGTGGCATTCTCCCGGCTCAGGCACCCCAGGGACACTGGCTTAACCTGGCCTCTCCTGGGGCAGAGGTGCTGACAGACCCTTCCCCAGGGGCAGGAGGGGAGCCAGGGCCCCCAGAAGGTACAGCTGCACTATAACCCTGCTGCTCTGCGCCCAGGGGGGTATCCTGCCAGCCAGAGTCTGGCCAGCATGGGAAGAGGACATGGTGGCAGGGAGCTGTCTGCGAGGCTGCCTGGGCTCCAGGGACTCTCCAGACCTGCCAGACTGCCCAGGGGCTCTCATGGAAGGGACACTCAAGGTCACTGGTCCAGCCCCCATGTGATGGGCAACAACACTCACAGCTGGACAGAGTGTCGGGGACACTCACCAGGGTCTCCTGGCTGGCCCTGTGACCTGGGCCTGGACTCTGGGCAGCTCTGCAGAAGCCAGCAGGGGACCCTTGGTGAGGGCAGGTTTCCAGCCCCGGGGAAGTACCTGGGGCGACTCTGGAAACTCTCCCCTCCCCCTCCAGCCAGCAGTGCGGGCAGGGCCTGCTCTGTTCTGGGCCTTGCGGGGGCCTCCTGGGGCTCTGCACACTGCCTTCCACACCCCACCCCACCCCAAGGCCTGCTGAGCCCCAGGTCTCCTGCTCAGACCCCTGCTGGCCTGGGGCTTCCCATGCCAGGGTGGGTGTTGCATCTTGGGGGCCTCCCCTCCACCCCACCAGGCCCAGCCCTGAGCTGCCGTCTCAGCCACAGCGTGGCCTCACCCTCTGTGCCGTGCCCAGGCAACAGCCCCTCCCTCCTGGACCTGGCAGCCCCACCTGCCGGCCATCCATTCCCCTCAATGACTTCCAACCTGCACCACGCAGGACAAGCCCTACGTGCCATCGCCACCCCCGCTGTGTCCCTTGGGCCCCTGCCCTGTCTTCACCCCAGTGTGGTGAAGGTAGGGGCTCAGGTGGGTGCTCAGGTGGGACTCAGGGCTCAGGTGGGGGCTCAGGTGGGACTCAGATGGAGCTCAAGTGGGACTTAGGTGGAGCTCAGGTGGGACTTATGTGGAGCTCATGTGGGGGCTCAGGTGGGGCTCAGATGGGGGCTCAGGTGGGGCTCAGGTGGGGCTCATGTGGGGGCTCAGGCGGGGCTCAGATGGGGGTTCAGGTGGGGGCTCAGGTGGGGCTGGGGTAGGTATTTGTGTAGGTCACAATTTGTTTTCTCTTACCTGTGTCGGGCAGAGTAGTGACAACCCATCCTTACTGTGGGAAGGTCCTAGAGTGATCTTTGCTGAGGAAACCGGCTCAAAGACGACAGTGACCACTCAGCTTGAGAATGGTCAGGGAGGTCAGGGCTGGGGCCCAGAGAGACTGAGATGTGGACAGTCCCCACAGCCCACAGAGACTGGGCTGGGTGGCAGCGTGGCCTTCGCACTGCCCGCCCCATGGTGCTCTTCCTGGCCTGAGCTGCCCTTGGCCATGGGTGGTGTGGCTGGCATAGGTGGCGGGAAGCTGCAGAGTGGGCCGGCCGGCTGCTGTCACCGCATGCTCCGAGCCCACTGGACCCCACGCTGGCTGCGGGTCTGACTCTGGGCTTGCTGCACCCTGTGGGCAGCAGGGAGGGTGGCTCGTCCAGCCCAGGCTGCCGACAGTGAATCTGGCATCTGGGGAGCGGCCGTTGTGCTTGGGTCGGGGCCGGTATTCCTCCGCTGGGCAGCCGTGCGGGACCGGCCTGCAGGATTCTGAATCCAAACGAACGGGTCAGGATCTGCCACAGGATATCAAACGTGGGGGTGGGAAGAGCACCTCCCCTGACCACCTGCTGACCGGGGCCAGTGGTCCTCGCGGTGGAGACAGCCAGGCTGAGTGTCTGGAAGTCCGCACCTGCTCCGTGAGCACAGGGCAGCTGGGGTGTGATTTAGGCCCTGCGCCCCAGCCCTGGCTGCGAAACGGGTTTTGTTGTCCCATTTTACGGACCACGTCCCGTGCAACCTCAAAGCTGCATGGCCTAGGAGCACCTCCAGGCTGGCGGGGTGGAGGGCCGCCTGTCCTCCTGCCTGGGATGTCACCGAAGGAACAGGTGGCGGCTTCAGAGGACTCCTTCCCCTCTCGCCGCTGTTCCGGGCGTGTTTCCACCTGTAAATGCGTCCACTCTTCATCGGGTGAGGCCACTGTTGACCCAAGGCCATGTCGCCTCTCTGACCTTTCCCAGCACTCGTCTTCTGGAGGCTCCAGGGCCAGGGAGGCCAGTGGGCAGGGCAGCCGCGACCCGATGAGGCCGGGGGCGGAGGGCCTTGCTCCCCCTCCTCCTGCCCACTGCGCGAGAGGGGGCTTTGCTCTGGGCAGCAGCGGCCTCGCCCAATGACTTAAGGGGCTGTTCCCCACTCCCACTGGCCAGGTGTTGGATACACTTTACACCCCGAAACCAGGCCACCGGCTCAGAGCCTGATTCACCAGCACCTCTGCCCACCGCCAGCCCCCGCGGGTTGCCCGGGGAGGTTTCCGCGAGCCCATGGGCTGCGCACAGCCCCAAACCTCGCAGCTTCCCTTTTTCCTTTTCTTATTGACAGGAAATCCACGTAACGTATAATTAACTCTACAGAGTGTGTGATTCAGTGACATTTAGTACATTCACAACGTTGTGTGACCATTACCACTGTCTAGATTCAAAATCTTTTGTCATCCCAAAAAAGTACCCTGTACCCACCAAATGATCACTCCCTGCTCCCTCCGGCCGGCCCCTGGAAACACTCGCTCTGTCCCTGGAGCTGGTGTCCCTAGAGCCAATGTCCTTAGAGCTGCTTCGGGTGGAAGCGGAGATGCGTCTTGCGTCCTGCGCTGGCTCATTCCTGTGAGCAGCAGGTCCGTCCTCCAGGCTCACCGCGTGTGGCCTGTGTCGGAGTCTCCCACCCAAGGCTGAGGGCTGTCCCGTGTGCATGACCGTGTTTTCCCCGCTCATCCTCTGTGGATGGACACTCGAGCTGTGTCCACTCTGGCCATTGTGCATGCGCCGTGTGAGCGCTTGTGTTCAGCTCTCCTGGCCCACCGTGGGTGGAACTGCTGGGTCACAGGCTCCACTGTTTGGAACCACCGGGCTGTTTTCCCGAGGCCTCCTCCAGCCGTGGTCCTGCCGCCGGGCTGCGGCTCCAGGTCCTGCTCACGAGCTTTCCTGTCTGCTGCTCCGCCTGGAGTCAGGGCTTGGAGAACGGGCCTGACATCCCTGCTGCCCCTGCCACGTGCTTCCTGCTCTGCCCTGGCAGCCTCTGCTGGGGAGGGTCTGGGCGGCCGAGGATGGAGTGGTGGCGCTGCGCCCTGTTCTCAGTTCAGCACCATCTCACTCCCTGCGGCTGCCGGAACAGACCACCACGACCCCTGGTCTGACTTCAGCATCTCATTCTGCTGTGGGCCCCGCTTGGGGTCCCAGGGCTGAAATCGAGGTGTCGACTGCCTCGCCCTGCCCCGGGGCTCTGGGGAAGGGCCGCTCCCACACTCCCCAGTCGCTGTGGATGTGCGGCCTGATCCCCTGCTCCCAGGTCCTCCCAGCGCCCTCCCGCGCCTTCCGCCTGGGGCCTCCCAGCTTCAGCCTCTCTGGCCTCTCTCTGCCACATCTGAATCCACCAGGTGACCGAGATCACCCCAGAAGGTCTGCACCTCAGTCACATCTGCAGAAGCCCTTTTTTTGGGTCCATTCCACCTAACAGCAGCCCCAGGTCCGGAGCCCCCAGGCGCCCTGGCCACCAAGTTCGTCTGGCCTCTGGGCCGGCAGACGACCCCCCCCCGCCCCCCGGCGTCACCACACCCTGTCTCACCGGCAGAGCTGGGCTGGGACCCGCGGGTCTGGCCACAGGGTGCCTGCCCCGGGCCCTCAGCCCACTGCCAGAGTCTGCAGAATTTGTCTTCCGTCCTGTTTACTTAAATACGCCTTATTTTAAAATAGTTTTCACGTTTAGAGAAAAGTTTCCAAGTACAGACAGTTCCCACGTGTGCAGCGGGAGGTTCCCCCGGTGCTAACATCCGGAATGACCACGGAATCTTGTCACCATCAAGGGACTGACACCAACACAGGGTTACTAACTGATGCCCATGGCTGGTCAGGTCTCCTCGGCACCCCCAGTGTCCCTTCCGCCCCAGCCTCCAGGACCCCGCGTGGCACTGGGTCCTCCGCGCCCTGGGCCGTGCTGTGCAGCTCCTCAGCCTGGCCGTTCTTGCTGACCTGGCCGCTCCGGGCAGGACTGTGGGTGTTTTGCAGAGTGTCCACGGTCGATGTCCGTCTGGCCTGGGCCGAAGGGTCCGTGGGGGGAAGCCCCAGGGACACGACCTTGCATTACAGCTCGTGGGGGCCGTGCTGTGGGCAAACTCAGCGTCGTTGGAGCCACCCTGGGCCACCAGCTGAGGCCGTGTCCATGAGGTCTCTGCCCTGCAAGTTCTTCTTTTCCTCTGTGCTGTTCCCCCCAGAAGGGCACCTTTCTCTGTTGCCCCCACCCCCGTGTCTCCGAGTCCCCTGCTGGCTCGAGGTGCCTGAGATCTGGTTCCTTGTCCTCTCCGCGTCCTGGACAGACTCCGCTGTCCCAGCCCACAGCCCTGAGCTGGGAGCCCGGCAGCTATCCTTGTCCAGAGTCCGGTGGTCACGAAGACTGGTGAGCACCCCCTCCCACCTCCCCATTCTCCATGCTGGACGCAGCCCTCGGGCCCTGGGGTGACTGTGCCGTCTTCCTGGAGCCCTGTGCCCTCCTGCCTCTCCCACCCTGCCGCGGGGGTCTGGGGGTGTCAGGTCCTGGGCCCCCGATTCTGGTATGGCCATGGTTGGGAGAGGTGCAGGGTGGGGGAGGTGAATCTATTCCCAAAACTCAAGGGCAGCCTCGGTGGTGGGACACTGTCGACTCCGTGTCCCCCGTGCCCTGCCTGGCACTGTGGGGTCATCACATGGGGCAGTGGCCCAGCTTTGGGAGTGAGCAGCCTCAGCCTGCAACAAGGAAGCATCTTGCCTGGTGACTTCCACAAGCAGGGCCGAGGGCCCCACTCTTGGGGGAGTAGGCAGGGGCGGTGCCCACCTGCCAGGAGGCCCGGAGCAGGCACAGATGGCCTGGATCCACGCTGACCTTCTAGCTCCTCGAGCTCTGTGGGGCCTGCCTGTGGCACCTGTGGGCTGTGGGCTGGTGGCCGTCAGCCAGTCCTCATGAGTACGCCATTTCTTAGTCCGGCCCCTCCAAATCCTGCAGCCAAAGGCTTTGGCCCTCGTTGCTCGTGAACGGGTCCTTCTAATAAGCATTGCCGAGTGCCTGCTGTGCATGAAGCCCTGGGCCGGCCGTGGGGTCCTGAGATGACCTGGCTCAGCCCAGCTGCAGACGACAGCCCCAGGCAAGGCAGGAGGCGCCAGGCCCAGCTGACCACGGTGACAGGTGGCCCCAGCCCACAGAGCCTCTCACAGAGAGGTGTGGGCTGCCCCCCCAAGGGGGCCACAGGCCTGAAGGCTCCCCGAGGACCTCTCCCGGCTGCCGTGGGGGGACCTCCCGCAGGCTGAGTACAGCGGGGCCCGGGGGACGTCCCACAGGCTGAACACAGTGGGGCTGGCTGAACCGGGCTAGGGGCTCTGACCCACTGTGGCCACGTCTAAGCCTGAGGTGTATGAACAGGCGCCAGCCCCTGCCCTGTGCGTCTTCTGCCTGGAGGTCGGCCTCAGGGACTCCCATGGTGCCCACCCCAGCCCCTCCTTGCCTGAGCCCCGCCCCAACGCCCATGAGTCTCTGCCCCAGGTCCTGGATCAGGACCCCATGACCGCTGTGGCCCTCGTGGGTCTTTGGTTCACCAGTGACTGGGTCTCCTGTGGGGCCGGTGGAGCGCAGGGCTAGGTCCCTTCTTCTGTACCGACCCCTCTAAGAGCCTGCACCCAGTTTCCATGGGGCCCCCCTCACAGAAGGGTGTGGGAGCATCTGGCCTCTTCCCACCCCTGCACGGGGCACTAATGGTAGAGTCGACATTCCCTCCTCCGGGCACAGCAGCAGATCCATTTTGGAAACTGCCAAAAGGGCTGTGTATGACTCAGGACAAAATGGAATTCTGAAAATTGGGGAAAATGATGAAACGGAGGAAAAATGTGACCCAACTGGTTCCTGCTAGGGGTTCCAGCAGAGCTGGGGCTCCTGTCTCGAGCCTGTGACTCCAACATCAACGGTGTGGCTGTGTTTTGCAGCCTGTCCAGGAAGTTCTTTGGAGGCAGCGAGCCACCGTCATTCGTGTTTCCTGACTGCTCCGACCAACACACCCGATCACATGGGGCGAGAACCTGCCCAGAGCCCAGGAGGAAGATCCCACGCATATCGGGCACAGGCTGCCCCGGAGCTGCCACCCCCAAAACCACTTGCACCTAGAAACTGCCAGGGCTGTGAGGTCACCGCGCAGACATGTGTCTGCCTCGCTGGTGGTGGTCACTGCTTGGTCACTGCCGAAGTCAGCGGCTGAGGGGGGACTAGACAACCTCCTGCAGCAGCCCCCTCCCATGCCTGGCCTGGGGCAGGAATTCAGACCTCGCCAGGGCACCAGGGGCCACACAGGGCCGGGGGCCTCACACCCTGCACAGGTGGCTGAGGATTTCAGCAGGGACAGCGCAAGCAGCCCCTGGAGCCCGGGTCAGGCCAGAACCTGTTAGGGAGCTCCCAGGGCCAGTGGGAAAGCCGGGACCCTGTCCTATGTCCGCCAAACGGTTAAAAGGGAAGAATGGAGTCCTGGAGAAATCAAGTCGTCAAGTAGTTAATTGACTTTGCCTCAATCAGCCCAATGAATATTCATAAGGCTGCCGGTCCTCCGTGGGCCTGTGAGCGCAGTGCGTGCACTCCTCTTCCTCAGAGCTGACATGACATCCTCGCGCCTGCCTCCGCCAGCCTGCCGTCAGCCCTGATTGGCCCAGCCGCTCTCTTGAAAATGCCATGGCAACCCCGGCTGTTGCCTAGCAACTTTTCCTTCCTTTCCTTCCCCCCAAAGCCCAAGTCGGTAATCCACAGGCTTAGGGTGGAACGTCTTTGTGCCGTGGCGCGTGTGTGTGTGTGGGTGTGTGTGTGCGCGTGTGCATGTGTGGGTGTATGTGCGTGAGAGGAGGGAGCCGGAGGGGACCACCCTCACCAATAGCACCCAAAGACTCGAGGTGCACCTGCCAGGGAGTAGGACACGGGGCGCAGACCCCTGCCCAGGTGGGTCGTCCTCGGTGCCCACCACGTCGCCACCAACCGAGGTCCCCAGCCCGAGTCCTCGGAGAGCCCCGGCCGCCACGGGCACCGTGGAGAGCAGGGCTTGCCTTCCATCGCTGGGCTCCTGGTGGCGAAGCAAAGCCGATCTTTGTGCCAAGGCCCTGCCCCGTGGGAAGGATGGTGCTGGCCCTCTGCCTGCACTTCGTGGAGCAAGACGGGTCTGCAGGGCCCAGCGGGGCGGCTGCAGGAGGCCGCAGACGCTCCCTCGCCGGCCAAGTGGGGCCACCAGGTTCACGGTGCTGGGGTGACTGTGATGGGGCCAGATGTCCACGGCCTGGGTGAAGCTGTCAGGAGGCCGTGGAGCTGCAGGCCGTGCCAGGCACAGGCAGGATGGCACCACCTGGGGCCCGTCCTCCTGCCGTCCCTTCTGCACAGGTCCAGGTCTCTCCCACTTGCTGTGCATGGTCCTGCCCCGCTAGGTATTTACCGTGGCCGCTGGGGGAGGGAGGCCCTCCCGACGGGTGTCAGTGTTTGTGCCTGGGAAGGTTGAGGAGACTTTCAACCGAGGGAAGTCGGCAGTGCTGCTGGGTGAGTGTCACAGTTCAGACTGGAGGTCGAGGGACCGAGCGGTGCCGGCTCACCTGGGGAGGCCTGGCCCGCCACTGTCTCCTGAGCCTGGTCTCCACGTCCATGGATGGGGGTCTGGGGAGAGGGTTGATGTGGGCCCTGAGCAGGGGGCACCTGGGCTGGCAGTGCCAGGTTAAGGGTCTGCCAGCCGTGAGGGATGCCCGGTGGGGGCCAGTCTGGTTCCTAGGAAGACACGGTGGAAGGAGCGTTATTCTCGTGGGAGGAGGTGGGTGAGAAATGCCCCCAAACACTCCACAGATAGCATAGATTTCTTTTATTTTGGGATGTAAAGAACCTAACTCCTTGCTTGGATGTTAACGGCACGTCCAGATTGAGAAATCAAGTGAATTGGGCCCAAAGTCAACCACTGACATTTAATCAGCTCCACGAGACAGAAAAATAGAGAAAACCCCACAGGTGTGCACAGATAGTGCCTGCCTTTCCCTGAGAAGGGGCCTCTTGAGTCCCTCTCTCCTTTGCAGAGTATGTGTGCCCATGTGCACGCGTGTGCATGTGTGTGCTTGTGTGGGCACGCTTGTGCACATGTGTGCGTTAGTGTGTTGTGGGTGAAAACAATTGACACGGACACCCTGTGTTTTTGACCAGTGGAAGTGAAACCACTGACTCCCACGCCCTAGCCCGGCTTCCCTGTTGAACACAGCGAACGTGCGTCTCCAATAAAGAGCTACACAGCAACTTAATCTGCGATCGATCGCGGGGAAAGGAAAATAAACCCTGCTCCCTGGGGCACGGGGAGCCCAGCCGGCGTTGCTCCTGATTCAGAATGTGGGCAACAGGTCCGTGAAATACAAATGGAGACACGAGAGTGACGCACCCCCACTTGCTCCGGCCAATTGAAAACCCAGACAAGGTCTGATTAATGGAGAGTGCCTCGGGGTGGCGGGGAAGCCCTAAATCAGCGCCTGCTCAGCCTGGGCCCTCAATCTGGGGCGGGGGCGCGTTGGGTGCGTGGGGACTCCTGCCCTGTCCCGGCATCCCCTCCCCCTCCCCCAGTTTGTCCCGAAGAGCCAACACTTGGTTCACAGTGTTCAGAATTGCCGGAGAGAAAGAAGCGGCTGTTGGTGGCCCCAGTGGGGCCGCGTGGTGCTCTCGGTGTGGCTTGGAGCCCGGAAAGTGTCTGCAGGCACGCGTGTCGGCCCCGAGCGTCCAGCTCCAAGGCTCTTCCATTCACATGTCCGACGGCTGGGTCCCGGCGCAGGGACGCCGGGCGGGCAGTGCCGGGACAAAGGACCTGCTCCCCAGGAATCGCTGGGCAGACCAGGGACGGCAGACAGGCTGAGCTGTGACAGTGACCACAAAAGGACAGGCATTTACTCTCCCCGTTCTGGGGGTCAGAGGTCTGAGGTCAAGGTGTTCACAGGGCCACGCTTCCTCGCGGAGCTCTCGGGGAGATACCTGTCAGCCTCTTCCCGCTTCTGCTGGCTTCAGGCGTCAGGATCCCCAGGGCCTGGTGGAAACTCGCCCAGGCTCAGTCCTGTGGCCGTGCTGTCCAGCCCCCGTGAGTAGGTCTGAGGCCATCGTGTGGCTGCCACAGGGCAGGGGGCTGCAGGGCCCAGGAACTGCACCCAGGGCCAAGTGAGCCCCAGCTTGGTGCCCATGGCTCCACAGGCTCTGAGCCCCTTGGAGGAGCCTCGCCGCCCCACCCTCTGAGGGCAGGAAGCACGGTGCCCCTCAGGCCTTGTTCGCAAAACCGGGAGAGCTCTCTGTGCAAAAGGCCGGGCCCAGGGGCGCAGAGGGCCCCGCCTGGTTTCCTGGTGCTGACTAGAGCCTCAGCCCCAGGGACCCCAGGAGAAAGAAGCGGGTGGGCTTGGCCATCTCGCTTTTTGTGATTTAACACTCTGTTTGGGTAACAGCTTTATTGAGATGTGATTCACGTACCCCACCCTCCACCCTTGTAAGGTGTCTCTCCAGCGACCTTAGCATTCACAGAGCTCTGCGACTGCAGCCCGCACTCCCCGTTAGAGTATTTCTGTCTCCCCAGAAGGAAATCTTCCACCTCTTCATCCACCCCTGTCCATTCCCACCGCCCCGGCCCTGATACCGCGAGTCTACCTCTTGTCTCTGGGAGGATTTGCCAGTTCTGGGAAATCCATGGAAACAGAGTCGCGCCATGAGTGGACACATCTGTGCCTGGCGTCCTCTGCACGCGGGATGCTCTTGAGGTGCGTCGTGCTGCAGGGTGCGCCATTTTATTTATCGATCCATCATGGTGGACATTTGGGTCATTTCCACATTTGGCCCATTATGAACAAAGCTGCTATCAACACGCATGTACAAGTATCTGTGTGGACGTATATCTTCACTTCTCATGGCTGGGTACCTAGGAGCACTCTGTTTATCCTGGCAGATTGCACCCCAGGGCTTAGTGAGCCCCACCTTGGTGCATGTGGGTCCCCAAACTGATGAGTCTTGGAAGGATCTCACAGCCCACTCCCAGTTCTTTTTAGTAATTGCCAGACTATTTTCTTAAGTGTTTGCACCATTTTACATTCCCACCCACAGTGTGAGAAAGCTCTAACCACCTCACCATCCACCTGTCCCCACATTTATCCTCCCACCCACTCACCCATCCACCCTCCTACCCATCCATCTCCCATTCACCCACCCACTATACACTCATCCAATCTTCCACCCACCCACCCATCCACCCACCCACCCACCATCCACCTACCCACCCATCCACCCACCCACTCATCCATCCTTCCGTTCATACACCCACCAATCCATATACTCACCCAGCCACCCATCCATATTGCCATCCACTCACCTACCATCCACTCATCCGTCCTTCCATCCACCAACCCACCATCCACCCACCTACCCATCCACTCATCCGTCCTTCCATCCACCCACCCATCCATCCACCCACCCATCCACCCACCCACCCACAATCCACCTATCCACCCATCTACCCACCCACTCATCCATCCTTCCATCCATCCACCCATCCATCCACTCATCCACTCGTCTGTTAATCCACCCATCCACCCACCCATCCACCCACCCACCCATCCATCCATCCATCCATGAGTTCCCCAAGCACCTGCTGAACCCCAAGCCTGGGCACACATGCAGCATTCGTGGTGCCAGCTTCTTGCCCCTGAGTGCTGTGAGGAGCTGTGGGCCAAGGAGTGCAGTGGTGAGCACCTGCACCCTTACCCACAAGTGTAGGCACCTGCCCGGGGTTTCTTGCATGCCAAGAGGCATGTGCTGAGGCAGTGGCTGCACCCACGCTGCCATGTGAATGGTGGAACTCTGGGCCTGGGGTTATGCTCCAGCTCAGGGGCCACCCACTGCCTGCCACTCGGCTCTACCCATCTGCAAGGGGCCCAGTTCCGGGCCTGGCTTCCCCCAGAAGCCTACTAGGGCAGCAGTAATTCTCAAACCTAAACGGGGGTCTTGCTAAATGCTGACTGGGATTCAGGGGTCTGAGGTCAGTCCTGCGCTTTTGTTGGTAACAAGCCCGCAGAGAGGCTGGTGCTGCACCTCAGAGAACCTGAGGTTTCAGGGAACTCAGACACAGGCACTCGGGCGGGCCGCCTTCCCCAAGCCCTGGCTGTTGTAATGTGCATTTCATATCATCGTTTTCCTTGGTGAAGTCCTACTGTTGGCACAGGTGGCTGTTATCTCTCTAGGCGGACAAACCTCCCTGAGGGCGGGAACCTCCCCTGCACGCTTGCCACCTGAAACCTGATGTCAGTCCTGGGCCTGCATCACAATTGCGCACTGTGCCATGAATGGGACATTGGACAGGCTGGGCGGGAAGCACTCTGGCGGCTGCTGAAGGGCCCCTTGGCCACTCCCCAGCTGACACCATGAGCGCTGTCACCGCGGTCACTGGAGCCACCAAAGGGCACCCGGACCCAAGAAACAGCCGCAGCCACACCCACAGGCCTTTCCTGCGTGCAGGGACCGCTCTGGTGGCAGCAGCACGTGCCATCCCCAATCCAGAGCTGGCCGGGTGCGCCCGAGAGGGCGTGTGCGCTGTGGGCAGCCATCCAGCCTGGCCGGGCTCCTGCCCGCAGCTGCAGCCTGCCCGAGCGGGGCGGCCCGCCTCTAATCCCCCCCCCTTGCCTGGCTGTCCCTGGGGAATTAGTCCTCACCCAATACCCCCCTCCCCCGCACAAGCCGTGTCCTTGCCCATAATCCTGCTCAGAGGTCGGGGGCACTGGCCAACGAGGGTATGCAGAGGGCACCAGCTGTCCCGCAAGCAGGAGGAAGGGACAGGGACTCCAGCTTTCTCGGCAACCTGGCATGGGAGGGCCGGGGCTGTGGGGGCAGGGGAGTCTGTCGAATGAGGACGCGGGGGTGGGGGCCGGGGGGGGAGCTGTGACAGGGAGAACAGGGAGCCGCAGCTGGGGCCGCTGTCCTCCCTGGACCGGACCGCGGGACACCCTGGGTCTTTCCCAGCCCCAACGCCCAGTCTCCTGCAGGCCCGCCCACGGGGCCGGGCGTCTCAGGAGGGGGCGCTGGCGGGAGACTAGGCAGGCCGCAAGCAAGCGAGTGGGCTCCCCACCTAGACCTTCTTCCTGCCCAAGATCCGCGGAGTCCGCAGCCCTGGCCTCTGCATTGGTGGCTTCGGTCCAGAGTGGCCTGGGGCTGAGCTTGGTCAACAGAGACCCGGGGCAGGGGCAGGGCACAGTCAGCCGGTCGCCTCCGCCCTTCTCGCCCTGAGATGCCTCGGATGGGCCTGTGTGGGCTGGTGAATGCGAAGGGGACACTGCTGGGCACAGGGCCTGGGCCCTGGGAGACCCCGCGTGGGGAAGACGAGGCGGGAAGAAAGGCCCTGAGCGAATTGTGCCTCTCCCCTTCCCCCTCTCTGTTCCCTCAACCAACTCTAGTCTGGGACACCCCCTCCTCCTAAACCCCAAGGGCCCTGGGGGAGGCTGGGAGGAAGGGTTCTGCAGCAGCTTCTGTTCCTGAGAAGTCGGGGTTGCCTTTGTCTCTGCGTGAATGTGGAGGGGGTGCGCCAAGGCACCTCTGTTTTCAGTAGCGATTTCTGCCCTGGTGTGTGTTTTGGAGACCACCTTCTGTCCTCATTTCAGAGCAGAGAGCAGGTCTTTGTGGCTGAGGACAGGCCCCTGGGTGCTGGCACCAGGACTCCAGCAACTAGCAGGGGGCAAAGGGGAGGGGACAGAGACCAGTGGTGATCAGGGTCTGATCCACTGCCCCCCACCACTTACACTAGATCTTTCTGCCCAGTGACTCCCTGTGCTCCCCCTGGTCTCTCTCCATCCCACCCCATCGTTGGGGGTCCAAGGCAGGCAGTGGGGGTGGGTTCACCCTCACCCTGTGTGACGGTTTCTGGAGTCCCCTCGGCCTGCGGAGGACCTGTGTTCTAGTCATGAGAAGAGCTTCAAATCCATTGAGAGTTGTGGCTTTTAATAGTGATTTTATAGATCTCAGATGTCCTTGTTCATTTCCTTTGATTATGCTTTGATTTAAAATCTGGGCTCATTGGATGCTATAGAAAGAAACCCTTATTATGTAGCACCTTTTATACGAATACAGTAATGACAGACACACCTTAAACGTCACAGGCCCGGTGCCTTTGGAGGGTCTGGCTGTCACAGCACGCTGGCCTTTATTACTATGTTAATTTGGAAAACAGGTCATCGGAAATTAAATTGCTTAAAATGGGTCACCAATTATAACTCTGCATTCTATGAAAATGAGGGCATCCGAAATCTTTATTAGTTTATTGTAATTAAAGGCAAACTATTCAGAGTTGACTTATTGCTACTTCTGTGTTTCGGCCTCACCTCCCGTGGCAGGTGGGGTGAAGTGTCTTTTGGAAGAACCCCGTCACTCTGGGCATCGTGACCAAAGCCTGTGACATCATTTTGTAATCACAGTACTGGCAGGATAGATGACAAATGAATAATAAACAAATTCTTTAGTCATTAAAAAAAGCAAGAAAAAGTTTTATCCATTAGCCAAATGGGATCACTATCTCGGCTTGATTCAGTCCTGGAAACACTGACCCTCCTGTGGCAAGGACCCCTGCAGGCCTTGTCCCCACAGCAGGGTCAGGAAAGACCCTGGTAAAGCCCCCTCTAGACGACTCTCATTCCTCGTCTCGCTTGAGTTCATCTGCAGGCAACTCCTGACAGCTGTTGTATTCTCGTTTTGCAGATGAGGTGACTAAGGCACAGAGGGGCTAAGGTACTTGCCCAAAGTCACACAGCAAGTGGTGGGGAGCTGGGGTTTGAATCTGGCATGTAACTCCATGAGGCTCCAGAGTTTGTGCCTTAATCCCTCGATACCATCCAGGAGAGGGTGTGCAAGGGTTGTTTCCCCAAAAGACGAGGCCCGTTCACTTCCCGGGTGGGGCACTGTGAGCCCCTCTCAGCCCGCTAACCCCAGGTGGGTGGACTGGGTTACGTTCCCCCCGGAGGAAGAAACCTGCTTCCCTGGGCTTGGGCGCCAAGTAAAGCTAAGCCTTGTCCTCTGGGGACTGTGTCCCTGGGAGGCCGAAGCCAGAGCCCGTGTCTTCCACATCCTCCAAAGTGGGTCATGGGTCACTCCAGCCACACCTGGGTGTGGGTGGGACTCTCTGGGGGGCCCATGACAGAGGCAGCCCCTTCTCCAGGCAGCGGGAGAGACAGGTGGGAGAGCGGTGGCTGCCCCCTGTCCTGTGCCCAGCACAGCCACCCCCGAGAAGGGCAGCCCAGGGCTCCTCCGACTCTGCTTCTCCTGGTAGCTGCAGTTCCCGAGGGGAAGTACCCGCCTCGCAGCTGAGCAGGGCCTGGCGGGAAGAGCTCACTGGGCAAAAGACCCTCATTTGTCCTCCCGTGGATGAGCTTTGGAGCCACGTGGTCGAGTTCAAATCCCAGCTCCCCGCACACTTGCTGTGTGCCCTTGGGCAGGCTCTTCAGCCTCTCTGTGCCCTGGTCTCCTCTTAGTCCCATGCTTCCTGCTGAGTGGCTGTGGCTGCACCCTAATCCACAGCCCGGACGTGTCCAGCCCCCAGGCCTGTTAGTCGCCATTAACTGACCGCACTGAAAACCCCAGGCCGAGCCCAGGAGAGCAGGATCTCCCAGGAGGAATCCCTCTGGGCCCTGCTTGCCCTCGAAGCCTCCACATCTCCAAATCTCCTGATTTAGAAAGATGAGGCCCAGCCTCCCCCCTCTCCTACAAGCCCCCTTGGCGCCATCCTCCCGCCAAGCTTCTGTTCTGGGGAAGGAAGTTCTGAAGCAAGAGCCTCCGAGCTGGAGGCCTTTGTCGTTTGCCCTGCAGCCAACCCGTTGCTGGGGTTGCTGCAAAGATCATTTCGCACTTTATTTTGAACAAAAGGACACTTTGCCGAATGGGCTCTTTGCTGGCGGGATTGCACTATTTTTATCGCAATTTACGTATGTGGTTGTGATCCCGAGTTAAAAGCACACTCTAAAAATAAGTGCTGCCTTTGAAACCCATCCTGAGGTCGAGCTGCTGCGGGTGGGGTGGGGTGCTGTTCCTTCTGGCCGGGAAGCAGGCGCTGGGCACCCAGAGGCCCCGCGGGAGGGAGCTTTCCCGGGCCACCGGGGCCGAGCACACTGTTCTCCCAGCTGTCTTTCCTGCTGGGATTTTCTCAAGAAACAGGGCGGTGGAGTTCGGCCTGGGCACTCCCTGGGCTGGGCTGGGAGGTGCTCACGGAATGACACACACACGCCTGCCTGTGGCCCGGCTCACGGCAAGTGCTCCGTGCACAGACAGCGTGGCTGCGCCTGTCGTGGCCGTCCAGCAAACAGCAGCCCGGATCTGTGGCTCCAGGTCCCGTGGGCTTTGCCCGAGGCCCCCTCAGGCCTGGGGCTGCCTGGGCAGGACGCAGAGGAGGCAGAGGGGAGTCTCCCCTCTGCTGCTCAGGTTCTGGGGTTGGCCCCAGGCCCTCCAACCAGCAGAGCTTCCCAAGGAGGCACATACCCGGGGCAGAGCACACGAGTAGCCGGGCGCCACGGGTTCTCTGATTTGCAGAGAGAAGCCAGATGTGGTGTGTGCGCCCGAGTATTCGGAATCCACTGGATTTCAACTGCCGGGCCAGCATCCCAAGCAGGGTTTGCAGGCAGTTTTGTGTGGTGAAAACCTGGATGACGCTGGCACGGGCAGTGCCAGGGCTCGGTGCCCATGGACCCCAGGTGTCAGGTGTGCTGGCTGCTGTGCTGGGGGAGGGGTGGGCTGCAGGCAGGGGGCCGGCAGTAAGCTCTGTACCTGGGGCGCCTTGGAGTCCCACTGCCCACCTGGCTGGAGGAGACCCTGGCCACCCCACTGGTCGTCTGAAGTGTCCTTGCAGCCCCCTCCCTGCCACCAGCGAGTGTCCCTCTTGGGATGGGTACGGATGTCCAGCCACCGGGACGTCTCGTCCGCCGGGGCCCTGGGGGGCCTTTGTAGGAAGGGATGGGGCACATCCTGTGTTCAGTGGGTGCAGCCTGCTTGCGCTCTGCCCCCCCCCCCATAGGCCCATCCCACCCCACATTGTAGGACGGGAGCCAGACACGGAAGACCACGTATCGACGGCTCCAGTTACATGAAATGTCCAGCACAGGCGAATCAATAGGGACAGAAAGCGGGTCAGGGGCTGCTGGGCGCTGGGGACAGGGTTGGGGTCTCCTTGGGGGTTGACGAGAATGTTCTCAAACTGGTCACGATGACGGCCTCACAGCTCGGTGAATACAGTGCACCGAATTGCGCTCTCGCTGAGTGAGTAAACTGCACGGAGTGCGACTGTTATCTCAACAGAGCTCTTAAAATTAAAGCTGTTGAAGTAGAAAAACAAGAAAGAGAAGCAAGTGTAAAGACAGCACTTGAGGGGACCCAGTCGCTGCGATCGGCCGACCGGGCCCAGAGTGGTCGCTGTAAACATCTCCGGGGGCAAGATGAGTCCAGGGGAACCTCAGCAGAAAGTGCAGAGGGAAGGTGTTTCACTGTGGGGCTTAGCGGCAGGAGGAAAGGTTAGGAGGTCTGAGGACGGATCAACCGAAATGACCTAACGGGACGAGCAGAGAGAGGGCAGAGCCTTGGTGTCGCGTGGGCTGACGGAGGCCGCGTTGAGCATAAGGGATAAGGGATGACGTAGCAACCGTTCCAACATGTACGGAATTACAATCCCGAAAGGAGGAGGGAGAGAAGGAACACAGTACAAAAAATCTTTGAAGCGCTAACGGCCGAATACTCCCTAAATTTGGTGAAAAATATTAACCCACAGTTACAAGAAATAGGACAAATACGAAGAAAACCAAACTCAGGCACGGCACAGAGAGACTGCCGCAACCAGAGGGAGAGAGAAAATCTCAAACGCAGTCAGAGAAAAGGGACGCATGTGCGCAGGATGAGGCGGTTCATTTTCATTTCAAACAAAGGATTCTTGAAGACAATGGAATAATACCTTAAAAGTGCTCGGATTAAAAAAAAAAAATAAGCTTGTCAGCAGGGGTGGTGGCTCACGCCTGTAATCCTGGCATTTGGGAGGCAGAGGCGGGAGGATCGCCTGAGGCCAGCAGTTTGAGACCAGCCTGAGCAAGAGCGAGACCCCGTCTCTGCCAAAGATAGAAAAATCAGCCTGGGGTGGTGGCGCCTGTCGTCCCAGCTCCTCGGGAGGCTGAGGCAGGAGGATCGCTCGGGCCTAGGAGTTGGAGGCTGCAGTGAGCTGTGATGATGTCACCGCTCTCCAGCCTGGGTGACAAAGCAGGACCCCGTCTCAAACAAAACAAAACAACAAAAAAATAAAGCTTGTCAATCAATATATACAAGGAAAATTATCCTTCATAAATGAGGGTGAAATAAATAAATCTTGAGATTCTTTTTTTAAAGCTGAGAAAATCTGTTACCAGGAAAGATGAGCTGTAAGAAATACCGAAGTTCTCCAGGCTGCAGAGAAAGGGAACCAGGTATGACTCCCACCTGCAAGAAGGCATGGAAAGCATGGAAAAGGTAAGCATTTGCATGAACAGTGTCAGGTGTGGAGCGTGTGTGGGAGTGAGGGCACATGTCCACGCCAGCATGGAAGACACAGAACTGCCCTGTTGTGAACCTGTCCGAGTTGTGTGTAAAGTGAGCAGGCTAATTCCAAGCTACATGTCAAGCACGCACGTGGTAACTCCTAAAGCAACTACTAAAACAGGGTTTATTTATAATAGATCAATAGAAGAAATAAAATAAAATACTGAAAACAACTTGATTTACCCACAAGAAGATAGGAAAAGGAAAACATGGGTTTAAAAAACATGGAACACAAAGAAAACAGCAAGGAGACGGACTGAAACCATATCACAATCACATTAAATGTGAATTTCAGAGGCAGAAACCGTCACACTGGGTCAGAAATGCGGGACCCAGCTCTGTGCCGGGCACCGGGACGCACCGTCAGCATGGAGACCCGAGCGGGTGAGAGTACAGGGACGGAGAAGGCAGCGACGATCGAGGGCTCAGGATCTCCAAGTGTTTCTGCACAGAGCTGTGGCGGGAGCTGGACACGCCTTGCTGGCTCTGCCCTGATGACAGGGCAGGCCGAGCAGCGGCTCTGGGAGCTGGACGTGTCCCCACCGTGGTCCTCGTGGCTGCTCAAGGGGCTTTGCTTGTTGACTTTCCAGAGGGACCAGGAACGAGGACATCTGCTGACTGGGAAGGTGTTTTTTTTTTTTTTTTTTTTTGAGATAGTCTCACTGCATTGCCCGGGCTAGAGTGCCGTGGCGTCAGCCTAGCTCACAGCAACCTCAAACTCCTGGGCTCAAGCGATCCTTCTGCCTCAGCCTCCCGAGTAGCTGGGACTACAGGCATGCGCCACCATGCCCGGCTAATTTTTCTATATATTTTT
>CAUYRT010088886.1:0-11570 GCA_963574885.1 Lepilemur ruficaudatus | reverse complement strand
GCCTAGCTCACAGCAACCTCAGACTCCTGGGCTCAAGCGATCCTCCTGTCTCAGCCTCCCGAGTAGGTGGGACTACAGGCATGCGCCACCATGCCTGGCTAATTTTTTTTTTTGTATATATTTTTTGTTGGCCAATTAATTTCTTTCTATTTATAGTAGAGACGGGGGTCTCGCTCTTGCTCAGGCTGGTTTCGAACTGCTGACCATGAGCAATCCGCCGGCCTCAGCCTCCCAGAGTGTGAGGATTACAGGCGTGAGCCACCGCGCCCGGCAGAGGGAGGATATTAATGCTGAAAATTCCAGAGGTACGTTCACTAAGGCGTACCAACAGCTCCCAAAGAAATCCTGTACCCCTTTAAGTCACTCTCCACTCCCACTCTCAGCCCTAGGCAAGCAGTAAGCTGTTTTTTTTTTTTTTTGAGACAGAGTCTCACTCTGTTTGCCCAGGCTAGAGTGCTGTGGCGTCAGCCTAGCTCACAGCAACCTCAAACTCCTGGGCTCAAGCGATCCTTCTACCTCAGCCTCCCGAGTAGCTGGGACTACTGGCTTGTGCTATCATGCCTGGATAATTTTCTCTATACATTTTTAGTTGGCCAACTAATTTCTTTCTATTTTTAGTAGAAACAGGGGTCTCACTCTTGGCTCAGGCTGGTCTCGAACTCCTGCCCTTGAGAGATCCAGCTGCCTCGGCTTCCCAGAGTGCTAGGATTACAGGCGTGAGCCACCGCACCCGGCCAGCTTTCTGTTTTTATAGATTTGCCTTTGCTAAGTATTTCATATAAATGGAGTTATACTATGTGGCCTTTTATGTCTGGCTGCTTGTACTTGGCATAATACTTTTCAGATGAAGCACTCTGTTCCTTTTTACTGATGGATAGCATTCCATTCATGGATATGCCACCTGTTATCCATTCATCAGTTGATGGACATTTGGCTTATTTCCAGTGTGATTATTATGAGTAATAACACTATATATAATATTGCTATAAATAATATTGCATATTTGAATATAAGTTTTTCTGTGAACATATGTTCTCCTTTCTCTTGGGTATACACCTAGGAGTAGAATTGCTGGGTCCTATGGTAATTCTATATTTAACCCGTGAAGAAACTGCCAAACTATGTTCCAAAATGCTTGTACCATCTTACATTCCCACCAGCAAGGCAGGAGGATTCCCTTTGCTCCACATCCTTGCCAACATTTGTCATGGTCCCTCTTATCATCATAGCCATTCTAGTAGGTGTGAAGTAGTATTTCACTGTGGTTTTGACTTGTATTTCCATAAAGATTAATTATGTTGAGTATTAAGCATCTTTTCACGTACTTATTAGCCATTTGTATCCTTTCTATGGTAGAACGCCTATTCAAGTCCTTTGCCCATTTTTGGATTGGGTTGTTTGTATATTACTGAGTTGTAAGAATCCTTTACATATTCTAGATACAAGTCTTTTGTTGGACATATGACTTGAAAATTATTTTCTCCCAATCTGTGGCTTAGATTTTCATTTTCTTAATAATGTCTTCTGAAGAGCAAATATTTTTATTTTTATCTATTTATTTTAAGACAGGCCTCATTCTGCCACCCGAGCTATAGTGCAGTAGCATCATCATAGCTCACTGCAGCCTGGAACTCCTGAGCTCAAGTGATCCTCCTACCTTAGCCTCCTGAGTAGCTGGAACTACAGATGTGCACCACCATACCCAGCTAATTTTTCTATTTTTTGTAGAGAGGGGTTCTCTGTCTTGGTCAGGCTGGTCTCGAACTCCTGGCCTCAAGGGATCCTCTTCACTTTGGCCTCCCAAAGTGGTAGGATTATAGGATTACAGATGTGAATGTGAGCCAGGTGAGAGATGATGAAGAATTAGGAGTATGAGGTTTGAAATCAGACAGCATAGGTTCATCTGAGCTGTACCACTTGGTATCTGTGTGACCTTGGGAAAATTTTAAGAAGCTTTTTTTTTTTTTTTTGAGACAGGGTCTCATTTTTTTTGTCACTTGGGCTAGAGTGCAGTGGTGTCATCATAGCTCACTGCAACCTCCAACTCCTGGACTCAAACGATCCTCCTGCCTCAGCCTCCCAAGTAGCTGTGACTATAGGCATGAGCCACCACACCCGGCCTTAACAGCTTCTTTTGATTCTTTCTCAGACACTAACAACCAGTTGTTTGAAGCGTCAATTCAAACCCTTCCCATGAAGTCACGTACCTTGGTCCATCCAGGAAACTGGATAAAGGTGTCCTGGGGCAAGTCTGGGATCCCACTGAAAATGGAGAAGTTCCCCACATAGAAGGTTGGGAGCCGGTAGTTAGATGCCCTGTCGGCTTTATCCTGGTAGCTATCATCCTGGCCACCGCAGCCCCCCAGGTGGCTCTGTACTGCATCCTCGGTGTCCAGTGGGAAGATTGTCCAGCCCGTGAGGACACTGGAGTTGAGGGTCAGGTTAGAAACCAAGCCCTGAAAAGGAGAAACAGCACAATGAGCTGGGGAGAGAAGGAAAAAGGCTTCTCATGTCTCTGGGTCCCAGCCGTCAACTCCTGGGAAAAGCAAACTAGGAAACAAAACACCAACAGGAAACGAGACTCAAACTACATGTACATCGCAGTAACACGGGTCTAGCTTGAGGCAGAATCACAAATCCTTGGGAAGAGATATATTTCCCAAACTACAGCTTTCTCTCTCCATTGGAGGTCAAGCTGTTCCCATAAAAGGGCCAGAGTTTCTGCTTCTACGGAAAGGGGCTGAGCAGCCACAGCATCTGACCTCAAATCCCCCAGCCTTCAGCATTTGGTGCAGAGAGAGCCATTGCTAGAATGGAAGAAAAGATGGAAGCTGAGGAACGGGACAAGTGAGTGGGATATTCACCCCACTGTAGAGGGCAGGACGGGGGATGGATACAGCCGGGAGTGAGCCCTGACCCCGCAGCATCTCAGCAGTCCTCACGGGGACGATCAACCTGAGTCCGCTCACCTGCTGTGAGGACAAAATGCGCCAACAGCAATGAGAAACTCTGTATCTGTAAAAGGATACGAAGGGTAAGGATGGTGATGGCGAACCTTACACTTGTACTGGGAAGTTGCTCTATTTGTTCCACAGGAGCTGGGGGTGGGGGAGTCCGCGGCAGCAGCCACAGCCTGGCAGCCGATGCTCCCGGCTCTCCTAACTTCCCCTTGCTGGGCTTTTATGTGGGGAACTCCTCCACTCCTAGCGGGACCTGGCTGGATAGCAAGTCTCAACCGCCCATTTAGTAATTCGATAAGCATTAACTAGGAAGCTGTGTGTCAGGCTTTTTGCCGGGCACTGGGGACCCAGAGGCTACACAACTGAGTCCTGGTCACTCCATGGGTCAGCGTGGCCTGTGAGAGCCAGGCAGGAAGGCCACTCATTACAGGCTGAGCACAGGGGTTTATGAGAGAGACATTTATACTGGAGGCAGAGGCGGCCGGCGCACAGCTGTTCCCTGTGTGTAACTGCCTTGCCTCTGAGCTGCCAAGAGGGTTGGGAAGGAGCCCCAGACACCTGTCCTGCCCTAGACTGGGTGGTGCCATAGCTCCCTCGATGAAGTCTGCTGTCCTTGGGAAGATGGTGAGCTACGCCGGGGTGAGCCTGTATCTCAACATCTTTGCATTCCTTGAAGCCCCTTGTAGAGCATCTAACACAAGAGGGTGAGCTTAACATGTCTGGTGAATAATGCTCTAAAAATATTTCTAGAAAAACATGTTTGGACTAGACACCTGGGCAAAGGCTAACCAACAGAGGTGGGAGGGAGTGTACTAAGGGCAAAGGCTTTCTACAATTCAAGAGTTCGTTATGGACAGACCATCCAAACCCACAGCACAGGGCACATGCTAACCCGGCTTTGCTGGCAAGAGTGCCTTCAGAGGACCCAGTGGGATGTTCAAGCAGAGGAAGAACGCTGTGGAGTGGCTTCTTCCTTCCGTTTCTTTCTACAGGATGAGCAAGCTCAAACACAAGGGAAAGGTTCTGTTTTGCAAAGCTTAACTTTCTCATCGCCTGGGGAGGAAAACGGCACTTCAAAATAGCTCAACTTCTAGGTTGCAAGACAAATCAGATAGGTTCACTCTTCAAACTTTTTGTGCGCTTTTACAAATTGCCTCTCTGATGCTAACTGGCTTGATTGTGTTGATCATTTCATGTATACGTATATCAAAACATTAAGTTGCATACCCTAAATAGAAAAAGTAACTTAAAAACTGCTTCTATGTTAATGAGGTGGAAGGAAAGAATGCGTATGAGGGTTTGTAAATGGATATGAGAAAACTTCCCCAGACCGCGTAGGCGTAGTCTTGCCAACCCCTGAACCTCAGTCCTAACAGTGCAGCCCCTCCTACCTTAAAATCATTGATATATTTGCCATAGTTCACACGTCCCATGTTCTCCACCAGAAGGTCCAGAGTGGCGCCAGCCTTCCCCGTTACGTTCAGAGTGATCGCGCTGTTTCGCTCAAGGACTCCCTGGGGGACCTGTGGGTTCAAAGCCAAATGAGAACAGAATTGAGAGCAAGAAGATCAGCAGGGGAAAAAGGCAGCATGCTGTTCATTCAGCACTCACTTCCCTGCCTTGCAGTGTCAGACTTGGTAAGGAATGCTTTGACGGCTCCTTAAGCCCAAGTCCCTGGCCGGGGTCCCCCAGCTGCTGCTTCCTAACCAAGAAAATTGCCAGACACAGCTCAGAGCATGGTAAGGTCTAGGCTGGTTTCTTTTGCCCTGAAATGTTTTACTGTCCATCTTTTTTTTTTCTTTTTACATAGAACTGTGGTCCAGAAGGAACTGTGCATCTATCTTTAATGGAAAAAGCTGGAGGCAAAATTCCAGGGGAGGATTTCTAGTAAAGGGATTGCATTGTGTTCTCACAGCACAAGTCAGTCATAAAAAAATAGCTTCTAAACAACATGGAGAGCTGAGACAAAAATCAGATAAATGAGATAAAATCAGAGAGTTAGGTGGAGTATTCTCACCTCAGAAATACTTGATATGATGCATTAACCATGAAAATTATATAATAGAATGAGAAGCAACAGCAGGTATTTTATCAACAACATAGTCCTAATTTTTTTTTTTTTTTTTTGAGACAGAGTATCACTCTGTTGCCTAGATTAGAGTGCCGTGGCGTCAGCCTAGCTCACAGCAACCTCAAACTCCTGGGCTCAAGTGATCCTACTGCCTCAGCCTCCCAAGTAGCTGGGACTACAGGCACGTGTCACCATGCCAGGCTAATTTTTATATATATATATATTTTTAGTTGGCCAATTAATTTCTTTCTGTTTTTAGTAGAGATGGGGTCTCACTCTTGCTCAGGCTGGTTTCGAACTCCTGACCTTGAGCGATCCTCCCGCCTCGGCCTCCCAGAGTGCTAGGATTACAGGTGTGAGCCACTGCGCCCAGCCAATATTCTTAACTTTTTAAAAGTTTCGATTTTTAAGATTGATATTACACTGACCATAATTTACTAAGACAACTCCTAAACTGGAAGCCAAGAAACAATCACCATCGGTATAATGTCTTAATGTCTTAGAAACTTGCTCCCACTGAAATGAAAGCTGCTGATAACAAGAGAATAGAAATATTTGAATCTTAGGTTTTCTAAACAAATTTTCTTGGTTCAGAAAATCTTTTAATGTGTTCTTTCCTATGACTGTTTCAGTGAGAGGAGTGGAAATCCTAAAATGTGCCTGCATTTTGTTATGAAATAAAGTTCTTTGTGCATTTTAGTAATAATTGTCAGAAGCAATCTTTGAGAATATAATTTCTCATGCTGGATAAAGGCACAAAGTTCAATTGACTTTGATTAGTGGCGTGTACAAAACTGAAGAGGAAATGTCCCTTCCTTAAGGAGCAAAGAATGTCTGGGAACATGCTGCAGTCGGTCAGAGAAGGATGGTCTTGTCTTCTGAGAGGGTGGGGCCTCAAGCACAGCCCTGGGGGTTAAGATGGGGGCAGGGTGTATTCCAGGCAGATGGCGCATTCCTGAGACCACACAGCAAGTGAGGGGCACAGCTCAGGAACATCAAGAAGAGAGGCGGAGCCTGAGGTTGAACAGGTGAGCAAAGGCCTCAAATGCCAAGCTAACAAGTGCAGACTACTCATTCCCCCTTGGGGCAAAAATGCACACAGTTCAGTGAAGATGCTTACCCCATCCACAGAGACATAGGCCCGATCATGGACTCCATTGAGGGGTGAAGAGAGAGGCGTTGGGCTGCTGCAATCTTGAGGAAGTGTTGTTCGGTACAGCACAAACCCAAAATACTGGTTAGAAAAAGATTTAAGAAAAATGTATCACTCTTGCTGTTCATTTAAAGAGAACTTGGTTATCCTTGATCTGTATTAAAGTGACATTTAAAAAAACCATAAAATGAAAAGCCTCCCCCCACCTCCAGGAAAATTGAATCTGAAAGAGGAAAAGGAAAATTCAATCTTAAATTTTTAGATCATAGAATAACTATTATCACAAAAAATGCAATGAACCCCAAAGAGTGTTTTATCAAGCATCTCTTTCCCACAAGAAGACGCTGGATCCTGGGCGGGTTAAGACATTTGCCCAAGGTCACCCAGGTGATTAAATTATATATATCAAAAGTTGTGGATGTTAACTCAAAAAACAAAACCAAGGAAAACCACCACCATCACCAACAACAACAACAAAACATAAGACAAACATCAACAAAGCCAAGAGATGAAGTTCTCTTCTCAGTAAAACATTCTGCAGGTTCTTGGGCTAAATCTGCTCTGACACAAAACAAAGAGTCCATAAGCCAAGCATGGGGTGCATGCCTGTAGTCCCAGCTACTCAGGAGGCTGAGGTGGGAGGATCGCTTGAGCCCTGGAGTTTGAGTCCTGCCTTGGCAACATAGTGAGACTCCCATCTCTTAAAAAAAAAAAATTAAAAAAAAAAGAGTCTATCAGAACTGTTTATTTTAATTTATTTTTTGAGACAGAGTCTCACTCTGTTGCCTGGGCTAGAGTGCTGTGGCATCAGCCTAGCTCACAGCAACCTCAAACTCCTGGGCTCAGGCAATCCTTCTGCCTCAGCCTCCCGAGTAGCTGGGACCATAGGCATGTGCCACCATGCCCAGCTAATTTTTTCTATATATATTTTTAGTTGGCCAATTAATTTCTTTCTATTTTTAGTAGAGATGGGGGTCTCGCTCTTGCTCAGGCTGGTTTCGAACTCCTGACCTTGAGCGATCCACCCTCCTCAGCCTCCCAGAGTGCTACGATTACAGGCGTGAGCCACCGCGCCCAGCCAGAACTGTTTAAAGTAGAGGAACGGTGGGGGGAGGGGGGAGAAAGAGAGTTGAGAGACTAGAGTGTAACCTGTCCCTAATCAGAAAATATTTTTAGATGCTGACATCCCTAGTCTAAAAGAAAAGCCTCAAACAATCCACCCCAGCAGTCATACCACCACAGAACGATGGTGATTGACTTTGCCTATTTACTTCCTGTTGTGGACATTAGTAAGGGTGAGCTGGGACAAAAGCCTGGATTTTTCCTCTGTTCCATGTTGGATTTCTATCTGGATTCTCTTCTAAGAGTCTTCTTCTCAGGAGAGACTTAGGAACAGTTTCTGATCAAAGAAGACTAGAGAGACAATATAACCAAAAGCAATGTGTGATCATGGATTGGAAATGGGATTGAAAAAAAAATTAAGCTATAAAGGACATTACTGGAAGGATTAGGGACACTTGAATATAGAATGTATATTAGATAATAGGATTGTATCAACATTAAATTTCTTCAGTATGATCATTGTCTCGTGGTTATGTAAGATAATGTCCTTTTTCTTAAAAGACATGTGTTGCGATATCTGGGGGTGACATGTCGTGGTGTTGACGACTAGCTCAAATGGTCAAAGAAAGAAAAGCAGTTGACTACATACACACACGGAGAGAAAAGTAAAGCAAGTGAAGCAACTGTTAACAACGGGTGAACTTAGGTGACAAGTAGTTTGTTGTACTATTCTTGCAACCTTTTTTATATTTGAAATTTTCCAAAATAAAAAGTTGGGAAAAACTTTTAAAGTAAAGGTGGGGCACTGCCTAGAGATCAAAACCACACAGATACACAAATACTAAATACAAAGATGTGCTCTGTTCTCTTCAAAAGCAGGAAAAAGAATCTCAAATAACCCAGCCTACCAAGAACATAGTCCCTATACCTGTGGTGCCCAACCCCCCGGCCGAGGACGGGTACCAGTCTGTGGCCTGTTAAGAAACAGGCCGCACAGCAGGAGGTGAGCGGTGAGCAAGAGAGCGAAGCTTTGTCTGTATTTACAGCCGCTCCCCATTGCCCGCATCACCGCCTGAGCTCCACTTCCCATTAGATCAGTTGTGGCATTAGATTCTGCATTATGGTGAGTTTGCATAATTATTATATATGACAATGTGATAATAATAGAAATAATGTGCACAATAAATGTAATGAGGCAGAATCATCCCCAAACCATTCCTCCCCCACCCCTTAGCCCCGCTGGTCCGTGGAAAAATTGTCTTCCATGAAACTCGTCCCTGGTGCCAAAAAGGTTGTGGACTGCTGCCCTGTACCACTGAGCTAACTAAGAAGGGACAAATAATTAAACTATCTTTTTTGAGTATTAAAATGGTGATTTTCCACTGATGCCTAATATTTAATAATAAAGATTAATTAAGGCAGTCAGTGCACTCGACTTATAACTTCTACAGAATTACGCTGAAGCAGGCTGAGCTACTTCCTGAGTGAGTGATAAGAAATGGGGGGGCGGGGGGCACAGGAAAGATCGGCCCATCATGCAGCACTGGAAACCTCACTTACATGGGGTCTGATTCATCTGCTTGCCATGCGGCCCCTCCATGCCCAACAGGCACTGCAAGGCAGGCCAGAAAGCACAATTTTGCAAGTAGAAAAACGGTGAAGCGTTACCTTTGAGGGCCTACCTGTTTCACCTGGATAAATGTCAAGGGATAAAGGCTTTTCACGGGCCCAGAGGGACACAGAATGTCCAGAGCTTCCCCCACAGTCTTTAACTGAAAAGAAACAAAAGTAGCATTCACGCTCTGCCACCCCTCGCTGGCGATCAGAGAGGGGGCGTCATTTCCAAGTTATCAGAGACATCAGTGGAAAAACCCTAGCTAGACCTAAATTGTTCACATTTCACTTACTGCTGCTTCCCCATCACCTTCAGGCCTCTTCCATCCACTCCCTAACTCTCGATGAAAGATATAAACGATATATCTTTCCAACGTTTCCAACACACCTATTCAGAAATAAAAATACAACCTGCTCAGAGATCTGTAAAGGCCCTTCAAATGAGTGAAAACCAAGGCTCAGAGGCTGCCTCCTCTGTAAAGCCTTCCCCAGCACCCCTCCAGTGAAGTCACTGTGAGGTAAAAATAGTAACTAGAGGCAAATTGCACTAAATGAGATTAGATATGCTACTATGATGTCACCTTAATACTTCATAGTTACTTCACCCCCTCTAAACTTGTCTGTAGTATATTTTCCATGCGCGTATTGTTTATCAGTTGTTTATCTTTGTTGTCCTCACCAGAACGTCAGCCCCTTACGGGTAAAATATATACTGTGCTCACCCCCAGTGCCCAGAACATAATGTACACTTGATAAATACTTATTATATTCAATCCAAAGGATTGTGTATTCTTGCAACCCAGGATACTTATTCTGATGCAGTAATAACAATAACAACAGCTACTAGTCATTGCCTGTCCACATACTCCAGCTGAGACAGAGCATTTTACACACGCTACCTCATTTTTTTTTTTTTTTTGAGACAGGGTCTCGCACTGTCGTCCAGGCTAAAGTGTAATGGTGTCAGCCTAGCTCACAGCAACCTCAAATCCCTGGGCTGGATCAATCTTTCTGCTCCAGCCTCTGGGTGGCTGGGAGTACAGATAGGCGCCACCACGCCTGGTTAAGTTTTCTATTTTTTGTAGAGATAGGGTCTCCCTCTTGCTCAGGTTGGTCTTGAACTCCTGAGCTCAAGTGATCCTCCTGCCTCAGACTTCCAGAGTGCTAGGATTACAGGCGTGAGCCACCACGCCCAGCCCGTACCACCTCATTCAATACTCACAACTACCCATCACCTTTGAGGTGACAGCGAGACAGGCATTACAGTCCTCATGTTATAGAGGAGGACACAGAGACTCAGAGACACTCACTTGAGTGATGGCAGAGCCAATATTTGCAGTTAGGTTTAGCTCCCAAATCCAGGGCTTTCCATGATACTGGTTAGGAATTTCATAAATATTTCCCATGGTTACTTTCCTGATGTGCAGCGTACAGGAAAAAAAATCTTAACTACAGTTCCGTCAAGCCAGCTACTCACATGGGTGTTTTCTCACCATGACAACTAAAGGAATTCAACTCACAGTAAAAGCTTTTGTTCTATATAACTATGTTCTACATCAATTCAATTCAGTTCTATGCTGATTTGTTATCGTAAATTGTACACATTTAGTACACAATGAAAAGCCATTTCTGCACACCCAGTTTTCCTTCACGGTAAACAGAATGTGCTTCTGGTACTAAGGTAGTTTTCTTTTAGCAATTTTGTTGTTTTGAACATTTGGAGTTATTTTCTGTAGCATAAAAATAAATTTCTCACAGATCTACACAACAAATAAACCAACACTCTCCTTAAGTAGCTGAAGCAATGAGCAAGTAGAAGGTGCTCCCTTTACAAGTGTGGTTGAAGTCTGATTAATCTAAAGAAAGATTCCTATCAGGCAGAGAGACCACACTCTTGTAGCAGGTAGCACCCGTATCTGACACAACGTGGAAAATGTTACAAGAGCTCACCCCGCCAACCATCATGTCAAAGGGCTTCTCGAGTGGAAAAATTATATAATCGTCATGTTTGGCATTTTGCTTAAAGATAAAAACTTATGATGCTATTTTAGGATGTCAAGATTCTTAAAAAATAAGTAACCGTTCATGTTTTTTTCTTTTTTTTTTTTTCCTTGTGAGTTAATACATGTAGGAGTTAGTGATTATAAAAGGGGAAAGCCTGAAGACTCAGAAGGTCAAAACAAATTGAGTCTGGCTTACATCAGTCCTTCGGACTATTAAATAAAACCTCTGCTTTCTCTGGTTCCCTAGAATACAATGCTCGTAACTCCCATTTATGATTAATTTCTAGCATTTTCCCCCTTATAATCTCATATGCCATATAAGCCACAGATCATAAAAATAAGGCCATCATTTCGAGATGAAGGGGAGTGCATAATTTAAGGTAGAGACAAAGCAAAATGCCTATGATTTTTGGGAACCCCTTTAAAAAAAGTGAACTATGGAAAACAGCCTCTCTAGCCAGAACAGTGAGGTGGCATGTAATTTCCACAAAGACTCCTGGCACTGCACTTTTTTTGAGACAGAGTCTCACTCTGTTGCCTGGACTAGAGTGCCGTGGCGTCAGCCCAGCTCACAGCAACCTCAAACTCCTGGGCTCAAGCAATCCTCCTGCCTCAGCCTCCCGAGTAGCTGGGACTACAGGCATGCGCCACCATGCCTGGCTAATTTTTTTCTATATATTTTTAGTTGTCCAATTAATTTCTTTCTA
>CAUYRT010088885.1:0-66884 GCA_963574885.1 Lepilemur ruficaudatus | reverse complement strand
CAGGTTGTTACAAAAAGTATTAGTTTACCATTTTTTTATGTCTGAGTAATACACCATGGTATACATATACCACATTTTATTAATCCACTCATGTTTTGATGGGCATTTGGGTTGTTTCCACATCTTTGCGATTGTGAATTGAGCTGCTGTAGACATTCGAGTGCACTCAAATTATTATGTATCATCATAATTTCATAATTCCCTTTGGCTTTGGGTTAAAACGTAGTTGGAGTCCTTGGTGCCGTGGACCCTGTCTTTTCTGACCCTGCACCGTTCTTTAGCCCTGTTCCGTCCATGCTGCTAGCCCTTTGCTAGATTTATTCTGAACTCCTTATACTTCTTACACTGTCAGGTGTCCTTAACATGCTTTTGTCATTACCTGAATACCCACATCTCCTCCTATATCTAGATAACTACTACTTCACAGTTTCTGCCTTTGAGAAACCTTCTGTCATTATTCCCTTTTCTTGTGTCCTCCAGTGTGACTCTGTACGCATTATCATGACATTTCTCACACTGTTGGCCTGTGATCGTTGACTACTTATCTGTCACTCCCAGCAGAGAGTAAGACCCTTGGAAGTAGATCACATGTGTTGTTCAAGTTTGCATCTCTAGTACCCATTACTGAGGAGTTGCTTAAAATTTATGTGTAATGGATAAATGATGCCATGTGGACTGCAGGATGGAGTGAAGCACCTGTTCCCTGGCTCCTGAAATCCTGCGCATTCTGGACTGAATCTACCTTTCTAGTTTTGTATTCTACAAACTCTCCAATTGGTGTGCTTCCTTTTGTAAAACTGAACTACTTGCGTTTTCTCCTTCTGTACCTCCTTCCTGCTATTGTCTTGCTTTTAATTGCATGGTCCCCAGCTTGGAATGTCCCTGTTTCTCCATAGAGCTTAATCCCATCTCAGAGTTGCCTCTAAGTCACTTGATTCTTCCCCCAGCTGAGAATAATGACACTATCTTCTGCAGTCCTGTTGTAATTTCCTGGCCCTTGTCTGCCTGAGTTTGTAGTTATTTTGGTACGTGCCTTATCTTTCATCGGGCATCTTATGGACAAGATCCATGCCCAATTAATCAATGTATTTCCCGTTTCCCGTGACGTAGTGAGTTACGCATCATAGGTGTTCTAACATGGTTGGGAATCAATGAATGTGGGCAGTAGCAAAGTGACTGAGAGCTGATCTTCTTTATAGACCTTAAAAGGAAAGTGAGTCTCTCTTATATCTGTGAAACTTAATTCTGCTTAATGTAAGGGGAATGAACCCAATGACCGCTCATATTTCATGCACACCCTGATTCTAGGAAGTAGAGGGTGCTACTGTAAGGGCTAACGCAGAGGTGTACGTGGCGTATGTTGGCCAGTTCATCAGGAATGGAAGAGGTGACGCTGCTGGCTCAGATGTTGGCTGTGCAGACTCATGTCGCTGAGGGTTACCCCTGGGGGACATTTCCCTTTCTGGGCCACAGTCCTCTTCCATTAATTGGAGGTTGCTTTTGACAATTTCAGAAGTCTTTTTCATGCTTTTGTTTCCTTTGTTTCAAAGTTTGCTCTTCTGAGTGTTTGAGATGAACTTTTCAACCTCGCTTTATATGTTTCTTTGGTTTCTACTCTTTTCCCGACTGTTTCATATTTTGTGCGTGCATGTGTGTGTGTGCATGTGTGCGTGTGTGTTTGTGTGCGTGCGTTTGTGTGCATGTGTGTGTGTGCACGCGTGTACAGACAATCACAGTGTTTTATTACAAGTGGAGTCACAGTTAAGCCAGTGCTGAATTCTCAGACTTGATACGTGAACTTACCGTGAGAACTTAATCCTTCCCCTGCTCTCTGTGCTGCGGTAAGGGGTCTCTTAGGCTTTTAAGTCATTTCTGGGGGGCTCCCAGGGAAGTTGAGAGCCACAGAGGGGGAGCAGGCTGTGCCTTAGCGAGTTTCCTGCTCATATGACATTTTTTGTCCTGTATTGGTTTCTTCGTGCACTCTCTCGAAAGTGACGTACGTGCTGGTGCATTTCCTGCTCCGCGGAGATTGAATCCAGGTGATGGGCTGGCCGACTTCACCATCACCCGGCGTCTCTCCCGGGAGGAGAAAACCGTGACTCGTGGAGGGACCTAGAAAGCCTTTCTACTTTTCACCCTGGAGAATCACGTGACCCCTCTGATACTTAAGTGTCAGAATAAAATATTTTCTTAGCGGGGAAATCAATCCTGGCTTAGGGCTCGGAGGTATTAAATTTTATACCTACAACGAAGACCATCTCCCGACTAAAGATTGTTAAGTTGTCCAAGTGCAAAAGAGACGGGGTGGTCTAGCCCAGAGGGTGCTGAGTGTCCTGAGTCTTTCTGATGTCATCGTTCTGAGCCCTGCTTTTGGTCCTTGTCCTTACTGGTCGGTTCGCGTCTAAAGCGATGTGGCTAAAGGACTCCCGGAAGCCTCTTGGTAGAAACTCACGTTCTCTGTCACTTCGTCCAGTTTATTTAGATCATTTTTTGGTCTTGTGGTTCTCATGCCCATAACCTATCCCTTAATCATTGAAATATACGTTTCTCCAGTTCCTGAACCTGCTGCGTTCTTCTATTTAATCAGATATTATCTATATGTATATTTATAATATATTATAAACATACAGAAAAGTATAGAAAAGAGATACCCATTCAATAATGTAATATTAACAAATGTTAAATATCCACCTTATTTTTCTCTGGTCTTTCTTTTGGAAAAGAAATCAAACGTTGGAGGGAGATAGCCCTGTTGCATGCCCCTTCCTACCCCTCCCAGGAGCACCCAGCATTCTATCTTTATTTCCTGTATGTGATTTTATAATCTGACTGCGTGTGTAGGTCGCTACTGCAGTACACAGGGCTGGTTTGGCGGTTTGGCGTTATTATGTCTGACTCTGTGCCGCTTGCTCGGTGTCCATCTTTTCTTGCTCACCTTGCTCCCGACTCTCTCCCCAACGGACGAGAAGCCGGAGGGAGCCGAAGGGGCCGCCCCTCCCTCCACCCACTCCACCCCCGTTTCCACCTCCTCCTTCCTCCTTGGCCCTTCTGAGACCCCGTGGCTTGCTGTTCAGGCACTGCCCTGCCTGCCTCTTCTTCTCTCCTTTTCTTGCTTTATTCTTGGTGCCCTAGTGTTAAGTCACTTTAATTTCTATTTTTGGCCTTGAAGATTCATACAAGATCAGTTTTTCTCAGCTGTTATTTGCGAACAGGTGAGATGATGTTACTGAAAATCTAAGAAGGAAATGTAGTTCAATAGTTTTCAAGTATAGACACACGCCGTAGGGAAGAAGGGGCTGGGCTGTATGTCTTGGAGGATCTGACACTTTCCAGTATCAGATGTGAATTACTTATCATTAACATGTTTGTTGTTTGACTGTAGTGCTAAAGGCCTTTCCCATTAGTTTAATAGCGCTCTTTTACAAAATTAGTTTGCTCAACAGAATTCTGTATATCCTCCTAGATATTGGTAAACTCTCATTTTATGGCCCATATCTATAACAGAGATTTTTAAATTTCTCTTCATTCATAAGAGTTTGCTGTAAACTGGCCTTTTCCTTCTTTCATTGAAAGTATATTCTTTGCCTACCATGTGCAAGGCAGACTATGAACAGAGCTGGACTGGGGCTCTCCTCCTTAGGGACATACCAGATGACCGTGACAAATATTTGGGGCTTAAAGGAGTTTATAATATTAAACTGGAACACAGATATCTACTCAGATACTACTAGACGAGGAAGGGGAGGAGAGGGTGAGGCTGAGCTTGTGTGGCCTCTATAAGAAACTGGTTTTTTGGCGTTTGATGGACATTCAAAACCCTTGCTTGTATATTTCTGCAGCGTTAGAAGGAAAGAGGGTTTAGTCCAGCCATTGCAAATCTTGGTTCTATCATTACGTAGCAATTACCTTTCAGTTCTCTGATAGATGTCTCCTTATCACACATTCCAGTATCCCTTCCTGACCTCCCAAAGCCAAATAAAGGAGCTAAGAGTAAGAAGGGAGTGGAATTGTCTAAGATCTTTATCAACTGAGGCCAGAGTATGTTTTTGGCCTTTCTGAATGCAGTCCAGTGGGGCCTATCATTAATACCATTCCTGGTTTCCTTTCCTAGTACATGTTTTGGAATATGGTGTAGACCCTTAGCCTTCTGCAAACCCCTGGGTCTGTTTTCTCTGCATAGGAACCAGGATTCCTTGCCTCAGGCAACCACTGTCTTCCTCCAATGATTAACAATTATGAATTAGGCAGCACATTAATGACATGCCTACTGTGTGCTCACTTGAAAGCTGTGAGCAGGCAGAGGAGGAAGAGAGAGATGAGCACATAGCTGGAGTGGAGCTTTGGCAGCGTGTTTTAGATCTGATATTTGCCTGTTTACCATCAAGCCTCTTCTCAGGATACTGCCCTCTCTTGCCATTCACTGTTCAGATGTACAAACAAAATGGTATTTTTCTGTTATGTCATTCTAGTAAATACTGAGAATTAACATTTTTAACCTCTTTTCCTGGTTTTAGAAAAGAGCCCAGAACATGAGGACCTATGTTTGTAGATGGTGAGGAATACCAGCTGTTCAGTTTTTTTTTTCCATTTCTAAAGAAATTTACACTTTAACATTTTTTTTAACACTTTAAATTTTATTTAGGAAAACAGGCTAGTTATTGCTCCTAGAAAACCATGAGGGGCCTAATGACTATAATGGTGATAAGTCTGTTGAAATAGACTAAGGGTTTTAGCGTGAAGTAAATTTAAAAAGGTTCTAAAATGAAGCTTTATGTTTTAGTAAATGTAAACCATTTTGAGATATACAGAGGGATATCTGCCACTGTTGACATTTTCCCAAATGACACTACATGTTTTGTATTTTCGAAGAGATTGAGGCAAAAAGATCACTCCCGGAGGCTTTTTTTCCCCCAAAACAACTAGGGTTTGGGTAAGTTTAGCATTAATTGTCTATGACACACTGTGATTAATGTGGCATTTGAGACACAAATCTATTTCCACTTTGAGAAGAAATAACACGTAAATGCTTGAGAGTCAATGGAGTATAATGAAAAAAACAACTTTTTGGGGGAATCAGGAGATAGGAAGGTTAATCCAAGATTTTCCATAAACTTCAGTTTAATAATGAGTTTCTGTACTTTCTGTGTTTTATAGTTTCTTCATGTGTCAGACCTGGGGTTTGTTGCTTTTCTTAGCTTTTCTGATGAGAGATAGTACTTACTAAGTATCTAACATGTGCCTAGCACTGTGCTTGCAGGGGTTTTTGCATGTTTTATCTCATTTGATCACCTCATGAGCTCGGAACTCTGGCCGCAGCCCACTGCACTGTCGCGGAGTTTCCCATGTACCAGTCTGCAGGTCGCTGACCCCTTGTCATTGATTTTCTCCCAGGCTACGGGAAATGATAGCAAATGGGCCATGTTTGAAATTTTCAGAAAGCTAAAGATATTATAATCCATTATTCCTCTCCTCCTTTTTTCTAAAAAAAAAACCAAAAAAACAAACAAAAACCTAAATGCCATTTTGTTCATGAAACAGTCGTGACAGTAGAAAGCTTTTTGACACATGTCCCTTCCTGTCACAGGAAAACATGGGCATGTCTTTGTTGGTCCTTTCCTTCCTCCAACCCCGTTTTCTGCTTGTTTGGAGATCCTGAAGCTTTACAACGCCTGGCTTAAAACCTGCTCAAACACACCAGACTGGCATGTGTGTGTGCCCATGTTAAGAGCAAAACTATAAAAATATGAAGAGAAGGAAGGTAGTTTTTTAGACATTTAATAGCTATTTAGCAATTGTTTAGAGTTTAAATTTGACCTAGTGGTAATACAATTTTATATGTTACAGCTTCATTCTGATTGAGTCTCATCTTCATTGTTTTTTTTTTCACTGTAGTTTTTTTTTTTTTTTTGAGAGGATCTTGCCAGGTTGCCCAGGCTGGCCTCAAACTCTTGGGCTCAGGGATCCTCCTGCCTCAGCCTCCCACGTAGCTGGGGACTACAGCGCACCACCACTCCCAGCTGCCCTTCATCGGGTTTTCACCTACGAATATTGAATATAACTTTTGGAAAGAAATATATTTCAAGGAAATTTTTTTTTTTTTTTTACTGAAAGGTTTTTTCCTTTTCTACCTTACGCTAAACGCTGAAGAATCACCTTGATTTGTCATTTGGTGGTCCTCTTCAGTGCTGAGAATGCTTTGCTTTGCTTTTTCCTTAGTGACACAAATGAAGTTGACATACCCCCCAACACTCGAGTCGGCACCAAACGCTACATGCCCCCGGAAGTGTTGGACGAGAGCTTGAACAGAAACCACTTCCAGTCGTACATCATGGCCGACATGTACAGCTTTGGACTCATCCTCTGGGAGGTTGCCAGGAGATGTGTATCAGGAGGTAAGAAACGGTGACATCTTTGAAAATCTGCTGGAGCTACTCCGATCTACGAGCTCCTATGGTTGGAGCTACTACGATAACTTTGATCAGAATCAGAGTTATCATATTGTCTACAAAATCAGGTTTTCTTTTATTTTTCCCCTTTATTTCTGCTGATGCGGTTACAGTCCTCCCAGGAAATGATATTTGACACCGTAGAATAATCTGACTGCCTCCTTTCTCCACCAACTGGTGATGGATCTCTTTTGGACACACTGCCACATTCCCCTGCCTTTTCAGAGGTCACACGCTTCTGTGTGTTGTCTCATTTCACTCTTGGGCTCTTTCTCCAGCTGTTGCTCCGGAAGTGTTCTGCCCCTTCCAGCTTCTTCTCACCTACCTGCTACACTCCATGGCCACCTCCAGTGCCCAGCTGGAGAGGTGGCATTCCTCTGGAGAGATGGCATTCCTCTGGAGAGATGCCTGTAGGATGTAAATATGACTCCCCTATTTCTATACAACTTCCTCAAAAGCAATTTGAAAACATCACTTTTTATCAAAAGGAAATTAAAGCATCAGCATACTGTTACTGTTCATGATAATTCTTCTAGAAACATAAGGATTCCCTAGTAAGACCAGTTACAATAAATAAGAAGACATCTTTAAACATTCAGAAATAGTAACTGCATGAACTATTTTGATTGCGGCATAATCCATCTTCCGGTAAATTCTAATATCTTTTGGGAAGAAGCTAAATCTTAGGCTTTTCTGTGTCAAGTGCCATGATACCTTATTCTGCGTATGGTTGTGCTAATTAAAAAAACTCAATGCTGCTGCTGTTCCTCGTCATGGCCAGTTTGAACTCATCTTCCTAAAGCATGAGCTTGCCCAAGATTCTGGAAGTGCAGTGTACACTTAACTAGTATGATATTTGTTCTTTTACCTGCCACTTATTATCTGGGACACCTTGGGCAAGTTACTGAACTTTGTTTCCATGTTCTCCTCTTAAGAATGAAGCAGATTATTTTATGTAGCTCAGACAGTTGTGTGGTCTCAGTGAACGTAAAGAGAATCAAAATTACCCGGCACATAAGTAACACTCAATACATGTTAGCTATTATTACTAATAATGTTCATTTTGGTTGGTAAAGCCATAGCATATTTAGAGTCATCTTTAAATATAAAGAGGAAACAGTTAATCACCAAGAACTCACACTTTGGTAGGAAGAGGTGATACATGGCTTCTAATCACCTTGGGAATGCTGGGCCTGTGATAAGCAATTTGAAATAGAACACGTTCCCTCTGAAGGGAGAGAACTCTTCTGTGCAAAAAGAAAGGTAACACAGAGAATGTTCTCTAACCAGAGATGGAGTGAATCTCCCATCATAAGTACAAGAAGAAAGGAAGAAACCAAAATGTAGATGAATTGCCAGGGCCTGGATTGCATGCTTCAGAAAGAGATTTTTGAATAATATGCTTTCATTTAATTAAGATAGGTTTATAGAAGTTGAAGGTATAATAGAGTATAAGATCACTTTTCTAATTATGTTTTTCTGAACATTTAAAACAGGGCTACAAGAAGCCCATATTAGAAAGCCTGTGGGTCTAATGCAGGAGAAATGACTTTCAGCTTAAAAACAAGATAGCCCTATGTCAACAGCAGAGTGTGAATCGCTTTGCGAGGCTGTCTTTGCAAATGGGGACTTGAGGGGTACCGAAAGGTTCCCTCGTCCCTCAGAGATGCTGGAGTCCCAGCTCTGCCCACGCTGACGGAAGGGCCTTGGGCGAGTTACGAAAGCCACCAGGACCAGGTGTCGTCATCTGAACAGCGTGGAGAATAATGCTCTCTCATACACGTGTTCGTGAGAAGTTACTAAGATGAATTTTATAAAATACCTGCCTCCGTGCTTGCTATGTAATAGGCTCTCCACAAATGATTTATTTTCTTTTTCCAGAGAAGCGAAGCACGCAAAATTCTATTCTCTAACTCTTTCCTCTGTGAAGATATTGGACATTTTAGGGGCTCGTCTTTCTAGTCCAGGCACTTTGGGGTGAAGGAGATGCATCCAGCTGTAGATCTTTCCATCTTCGGAAGCAGAAGGGAGATAGACAGTTTTGAGGTTGCAAACACAGAAGTAAATGCCCGCTAATGTGGTCATACTCTGTTGCCTGGGCTGTAGAGTGCCGTGGTGTCAGCCTAGCTCACAGCAACCTCACACTCCTGGGCTCAAGCAATCCTCCTGCCTCAGCCTCCTGAGTAGCTGGGACTACAGGCATACGCCACCATGCCCGGCTAATTTTTTCTATATATTTTTAGTTGTCCAGCTGATTTCTTTCTATTTTTAGTAGAGACGGGGTCTCGCTCTTGCTCAGGCGGTTTTGAATTCCTTGGACTCAAGCCATCCTCCTACTTCCGCCTCCCAAAGTGCTAGGATTATAGGCATGAGCCACCACGCCCAGGCCAAATTCTTATGATCAGGCAGAAAAATTATAAATCTGACATTTTGTTTAAGAGTTCAAGTTTATTATGACATTCATAATCTTATACCACAGTAATAGAAACAGTCACATATTATTCAGTATGAGTTCAGAATGTATCTTCCAAGTTTGCATTGAGATTTAATATAAATTTGTTTATTAATTTAGCCTTTATGAAATTGGGGATAAATTGTGTTACTTAGCTTTTGGAAATTAGAAAGAAAGGCCTGAAGACCTATGATAATATTTTCCTTTGAGCTTTGTATTTATCTTTTTCTAAATTATATTAAGTGCTTTTGGGGTACATTTTTTTTCAAGAGTTATTTTTCTGTTTCCTGAACTTGTCTTTCATATTGATAGCACCTTCCTTTGAGAACGGTTTGTTGGTGAGACTTTTATTTCTACTTCACAGAAAATAATAATTAATTAAAAAAAACCCATACTTTCAGGTATCGTGGAAGAATACCAGCTTCCCTATCATGACCTTGTGCCCAGTGACCCCTCTTACGAGGACATGAGAGAGATCGTGTGTATCAAGAAGTTACGACCCTCTTTCCCCAACCGGTGGAATAGCGACGAGGTAAGGATTGAGGTAACCTTGTGGCTATGAGTGACCTCTTTCCAGACTTTTCTTCTGTTGCCGAAATTCTAGATATTCATCATAGGAGTTCGTTGTGGTGATGGTTCCTCATCGTGATAATTTAGGTGAAGATTAGTGTATCATATGTTCCCTTTTTTTCTGATTTTATGGTGCCACTTCCAGATTGTATCGAATGGGTCAATATTTAGCCTGTGTCACAGATTAACATTATTTCATTTATTCATGACATCCCGACATTGTCATAAAGGCTCTTAGTTCGCTGTGTGTGTTTTGAAAGCATCATGATCTAGCTCCATAACACACCTGTGCAGAGCAGTCTCCCATTGTGGATGGGAGAAAAGGTTAAGCCTCTGGAGTGAGTTTTCCATACACAGAAGTGGCATGGATGGACCTGGTGGAGACGCCTGCCCATGTTGGTCTTTGTTAATAGGGACGATGAGACGTGCTCTGAGCAGGTCCACCGTCGGCTTGGCTCTGAGGATCTAGCGGTGAAACGCACGCAGGTCTGGAAAGGAGTTTAGGAAGGGGAGGGTCAAGGGTGTCAGGACTTCCTTTCCAGACTCCATCTCTCCTGCTCCACGCCCCCCTTCCACCCTCCCAGCCCTCACACTCCCCAGGTCCTGGCGTTCTCTGGCCAGCTGGAACATTCAAGATGAGTTTGAAGCCACCCCTAGCGGCGGGGAAAAGGCTCTTATCAAAACACGTACCAAAGCCACTGCAAAGAAATGGAAAGAACATTATTTGTAAACTATTTATTCAGTGCCAAGTTCATTTAAAAGTAACCTTTGGTTCATGGGTTTTGTGTCTAGTTACTGAAACGCTAAATCATACGTGTTTTCCGGCAAGCTATGCAGAAAGCTTTGTGCTGTTTTGAACGTGGTTATGGGCGTCGGTGTAACTTGACATGCCTTTGCTGGGGATTTCTAATGAAGTGAGATTGTGCTTTGCAGTAGGAAGACCAGTAATTGACATGCCACGGGAGAACACGGGAGAAAGTTCTGGTGATGTTGCACACACATCATTAATCTGAAATGGTACCGTGTGATGCTGTCATGCTAGCAGGCAGCTGTGGGTTAGGAATCATCATGTTTGTTTGAATCGCATGGAATTAGATAAAAGATTTAACGTGATCAAGTGTTGTAAACGATCTGGGAGTGTGCAGTGGAACACAGACTCCCCGGGTGTTTTTGTATTTGCTTACTACTGACTTCAAAGACACCCGTCTACGATCAGCTGCTTGCTCCTCTAAGGAGGGAGCCATAATCTGTTTTAATCATAGACAATTTTGCATGGAAAAAATGTAATGGAATTTTTATTTCCACATTGTTTTGAGAGTAGCTTTAAAAAAATGACATTCAAACTTCACGCACCCAAAACAAAAAAGCCTAATTGTGTGGCACGCAAGGGAACCCGTGTGTGTCTCTGACGCCGCTCCTTGTCCTTCCCTGTCCCGCAGTGTCTGCGGCAGATGCGGAGGCTCATGACCGAGTGCTGGGCTCACAGCCCTGCCTCCCGGCTCACGGCCCTGCGCGTGAAGAAGACGCTCGCCAAGATGTCAGAGTCGCAGGACATCAAACTCTGACCGGGGAGAGAGAGCGGGCGTCTCTGCGCGCAGCCCGCGGGTACCCTTCTGTCTTCGGATGCAGCATCCGCGGTACAAGCCTTGGACACTGTCCTGCTTCCCAGCGGGTTCCAGCCTCACCTCCCAGGGAGCAGCCACCTGGACAGAGACAGCGACGCTCCCAGAAGCACAGACTGATCCTTGTCTGTCTGCAGGAGGCAGAAACCGCTTGGGTAACTTGTTCATGATAGGATGCATGTTGCTTTCTAAGAAAGCCCTGTGTTTTGGGATTGCCTGTTTTTTTTTTTGTTTGTTTTTTTAAAGATGCTTTAATTTTTGCCAAAAATAAGACAAATAATGTGGATGTTTTAAGGTTTATACTACTATAGTTTAAATAATAACGATAGAAGTTCTTCCAGAAAGTTCCGCTGGAAGGTAAATTAAAATAGGCGTTTTTTTTTTTCCCATTGGTGAAACATTGTTGCACTCTGCAAACCAAAAGTCAGTCTGTGAAGTTGGATTGGAACTCATCTTCCTAATAATGCAACTCTCCAGCCCCACCCCACCCCACGCCCCGGCTTCCTCAGACTGCTTGGGCCAGCCCAGCAATGTGAATGCACGTGGGTACAACGCCACCTGTCTAGGACCACGTTTTGGAACTCCCCGCAGGTGGCCTTTTGCAGCTGCAGGCGACACGGAACAAATGAAGGTTTTGTGTAACTCTAGTAGAAGTGTCCATGGGTGTTGCTCAGAACCACTTCGTGTTTCTGATCACGTTAGATGTTTCTTTTATGCTAAAATTCCTTCCTTTTCATTAAGCACAAAGGTGTTTTCATGTGCAGAGAATTGACCTGTGCATGCTTTTGATCTCTCAACTCAAAGGATCAATCTTAACTAAAATCGCCGTGAGTTGTGTTGAAGGCAATGTGCTTTAAAATAGAGATCGTTTGCTCTTGTATTATAAGAAAAAGTGTCGGCAAGCGTAGGGCAGGAGGCGGAGGGGGAGAGCTTTGTCGCTTATATATGCAAAGGAGCCAATCTCAGAAGCACAAGGGAAAAAAAGCACATACACCTTATTTTATAGAGATAAGGATGGTTTCTTGTTGTTACTCTTTTTTTGTGTGTGTCAGAGTTAGAAGATAGAGAGGAAGCATCTGTCAAGTTAATTTAACTAAATTTTCTTTTAAAAATAGAGAAGTGTAACCTAGAGATGGAGCAGCAGAGGAAAGATAGTGGAGGCCACAAAATATTATGGCTGCCGTGATTTATTATCCTATGGTACCTAGGGCTGGAGGATGTACGTGTTCAGCGATCATTTCCCACCGAAGGAATGCCGACTCATTTTATTCTCATGATGCTCAACTCACTGTTTAATTTATTAATTTTTCTTTTCTGTAGCACTTGTGCGAAACATCTCTTTGCCTACTTAGTTTTCCAGGGTTTTAGCTCTGGAGTAACGTGGATACAGTCATCCACGGGGCTGGCAGTCCTTAGCAGCAGAAGGACAGCGAAGTTTAAAATCGCACACATGCCTCTCAGCTTGATTCCTGTACGTTTCCTTATTGTGGTTTGTTTTGCTGCTTAGAAATTCTATGGTGGTTAGTAAAGAATCTGGAAGTACTTTCCCCATGACCTTAAAAAAAAAAAAAAAAAAAACAGACATTCCTTCCAGAATACTCCAGGGGGCAGTGTTTCATAGCCCATCTTCACCACTGGGGGACTGATGGAGGATTTTGGAAAATTGGACAGCTGCATGAAAAATGGGAAAATACTTCCCTCACTTCTGGAGTGGGCTCGCAGCTGGTGACTTGTTCATCCAGAAGACATCCCACAGCAATGAGTGTTGGTGAGCTGTGCTCACAGTTTGGGAGAATTATTAAGGAGACACACAGCATTCTCTATTTTGCATTCTCTCCCCAATGCTTCACTGCCCCGTAAGCCATAAGGAAGAATTTCTTAATCCTTGAGTTTGAAAAATTATTTGTGTTTTTCTTAAAGAGTAAAACGGTTGGTTCTAAATGTAATTGTAATCGGAATGCTGCTTTTATGGATGTTAACATAACCTCAATAGCAATGTCAGTGTTTCTTTCTCTCGTGTCAGATTCTATTGTTTGTGATAGGTTAGAAGTAATACGTGGTTAGAACTTTAATCATCTGAGCCTTGGAGAGAAACTTCAGTGCCTATAAACAGACCCTCTGCAAACAAATAAGTAAACAGTTATGCCAGTTAAGTGAAGACACATTTGTGTTTCATGAGTTTTTCCTAAATTTAAGTGAGGTTGAGCTTACTTCTTAGCTAAAATTGTGTTTTCTTTAGTTTCTTGAAGTTCAGATACTTGAGCTTAAAATCAGAATATTTTGTGCGGAGGTGATGATTTAAAAGTAAACTAGATTTCTAAGGAGGTGTGGGTTCCGGTGAAGGATGGGAGGAAATTAAAATAGTCTTCAAATTTCTTCTGTATTATTTGGTTGCTTTGGCAAAAATCGGTAGCTTACTTTCTAATCCCCGACCTGACTTACTCACTATGAAGATTTTAAAAGTATTCCTGAGATACTTAATAAGACCCATTTAGCTATTACAGTTCCTCAGTGAGACAAGAATTTAATTAGGAATAGATTTTTCTCTGTATTTTACCAAAATCCACTTAGATAATACTAAGTTGTTCTTAAAGACTACCTTCTCATTGCCCAGTAATCCTTGGTTGTTTTAAAATTTCTAGCCGCTCAGAGGTGAGTTTTGTTTTATTTTTATTAAAGCTTTGTCTTTTACTCAAGTAAGCGGGAACCTGGAAATTAATAATGTAGTTGACAGCTTACTTTCAGGACTATTTCGAAGACTAAGATTTTCTTCTAACCCCTCCCCTGCAAAGGAATCCTAAATTATTAGTTGTTTAGATAACGTTTTGTATGCTGAGATGTTGAGGTTTATAGTTTATGTGTGTATATATTATATAAATACATATGTATAATATAAATGTTATGTTCAGTTTGGAGTCTGGGTCAACTCCATTATGTGGATTAGAGAGTAAAATATTATGGATGATAAAGTACTAAAGGAAACATAATATTTATTTATAAAAGTATGGAGACTGTTAAAATTAGAACAAGGAAGGCGCCCCGAACATTATGTACGAGGAGACAGGCCTTTGACCTCCTGGAAAGCACCGCCCCAAAATGACTAGTGACAGTTTTTGAATTTCCCAAACAGAAAGCTTCTCAGAAAACGTGCTGAGATTTTATTTCTGAGGCATTCTTTGGCACATTTCAATTGGTGTGTAATCGAGGATAGCCGGTGCTTAATAATGACCGCATTTCATGTTCCTGGAGTCATGCATATTCATTAGGAGTCCTATGTTGCTGGTTTGTTCTGGTTTTCTTTGTTTGTGGGTGCAAAGGCACTGAGAGAAGTCTATTTTTTTTTTTAAACTTGAACATGTTTAGTTATTCTGTCTCCGTAGCAAACGGAGTCACGTAGCAGTGGGAATGAAAGAAATGGCATCAGAAGCGATTTCATTTAGCAGTTATGATTCCTCTTATAAAACAAAACGAGAAAAAAAAAAACCCACAATGCTGCGTTTTTTTGTTTTTTTGTTTTTTTTTTTTTGGAGAAAAGTTGGCAATATATAGGCGTTGTGTTGTCTCTTTCAAAAGAAGACTCATTTGTGTGCTTTTGGGGAACCAGTGCCTTACGGAATTTGTATATACTGTCATTTTCAGGACTAGGGAACAAACAATTGTATTTGTTACAAATTGTATGTGGCTTTTGTTTTAACATTCCCCTAAATAAAATGGTTTCATTCTCCCGTTGGAAAAAACGTGCCTGTTATTTTATGGTTATACATTTTTGTGTGTTTGTTTGTCTTTGGCAATTTCACATTGTCGCAGGAGGGAAGGTATCCCAACGAAGGCAGACGCAGGTAAGTTTGTGCATTTTGTGGCAGGAGACTGAGAGCGATGGTCTGATGGATTTTATTTTCTCTGTAATCAGGGAACACAGTCATCTGCGGAGAGCAAGGGGAAGGGCATGGGTGTCACTGTCTTAGGGACATCGGGTTACAGTTGCACTGTGGCAAGTCACAGCTTGCTGGGGAAGGACAGCCAGGTGGTGACGGGTGGGGCCCGGGGCTGGGTTAGGCTAATGGTGGCTGGTGGCCTGTGTGTGTCCAGCCTCACTCGCTGCTTCAGTTGTGTGAGTAGCAAGTTTGGACCTTTAACTCAGTGTCTTCTCCTTTAAGGTAAGAATAATAACAATAACATCTACCGCATGGAGTGGTTCTGGAGACGGAGTCATCCATGCACGAAGCCTGCGGTGAGCACTCGGCTGTTCCCGTTAGCTATTGCTACAAATGCGCGGTGCCACTGTTCTGTGTGGTTTGTGACTTTATTTTTCTATCCTCAACAGTTGGATTCATGCAGGGTTGGGGTTGATCAGGCACACGCAGTGCCAGGTCCTGGAACATAAGAATTATCGTCACCAATGGGCTGGTGGCCCTGGGTCTGAGGGAGGGAACGAAATCGAGGTGGCAGGTTATAATAGGCCACGTAAACCTGGTCTGGGGACAAGGAACCCTGAGGGGGTCGAAAGGCTGGGGACAGGCGGCAGGGGGCGCAGCTAGTGGACAAGATCCTTGGCGATGAAAGAGGAACCCAACAGCCAGGCCTTTGGATTTGGGGTGCTGGGGTATGGACAGATGAGGCTCTTGCCGGGGGAGTAGAAAACCCCCTTGCCAAGGGAGATGGAAAATGTTAGGACTGCTTTTCCACAGATCGTGAACCCTGGAGGGCAGCGTGGGGAGTTTGGTTTTGATCCACTGGAGATTGGATCAGGACCAAGGAAGCCCAGAACTGTCTGGGTTTGCACCGTAGGCGGTTTCCAGGAACGGAAGGGTTTGCACGTGGCTGGCGCTGGCCTGGCCGTGTTTAGCGGGTGGCCCTGGGGGCGGATGTGTCCCAGTGCCGGGATTCAGCTTGATCTGGCTCAGATCCTCACTTCTCAGTTCTTCAGAAGGACAGCGTCTCTGAGCCCCGATCTTCTCCCCTGCAAATTGGGATTAAAATACCCACCTCACAGGGCTCTTACAAGGGACAGAAGAGATGAATACGTCAAGTCGGTGGTGGCCCCATGCCAGGCGCACGGCAGGTGCTCGTGAATGCGGCTTTATCTTCCCGACTGATGTCAGTTTCCCAGGACGCACGACGGGCGACATTTAAAACCCGCCGAGATTTGCTCTTGGTCCCCCTCTCCTAGCCTCCCTGCACCCCACCCTTGCGTGCTGTGGGCTCAAGCCAGGCTTGTGGCGGGACTCAAAGGCAAGTGGAAAGTAAATCCGGCTGAGGAAGCGGGTTTCTTCTCTCCGTGTCTATCATTTTATAAATTGCAAGCTTGGTGGTTCTGCCTGGTCACAGCAGAAAACCACAGATGATCCCACTTTGAGCAGAACTCTTGTTTCTGCAAAGTAATTCCTGCCCTAGGTTCTGATAGCTGGAGGGAGCTCTGGGACCAGGGGCGGAGGGAGGCCACTTGCTAGAACTCTCCAGTGACCTCAGCTCCCAGACAGGGTCCCAGGCCAGGTCGCTCGCTGACATGCCCTGGCACGCTTGTGTGCTTCGCTAGGGGGACCTTCCCAACAGGAATCTCTGCTGCCGAAGCTCCGAGTTTTAGGGGTCAGCAGGCTGGCAACAGGGAGGCTGAGTCTGCGCTGCCATAGGTTTTCTTTGCAAAGTGCAGTCCCTGAGTTTTTGTTTGGTTTTCATTGAATTTGCGCTCTCTTAGATAGAATTGCAATGCTCTCCTCCAGGCACAGGTCTTGCTTCTCCCGTTGACTTACCCACCAGGTTCCAGCTGACATGTTCTCGTGACTTCATTCATCCTGCACAAATACTGGGTTTGTGATCCCAGCATTGAATCAGTTGTAAGTCACTGCCTCCCAGCTCATGGGAGGGCTCCGTTTCTCAGAGCTGGTGCAGTTGCTGTCTGGCTGACTAGGCTGGGAGCAGGGGGGGAGCCGGTTGCAGCCCATCTAAGGACACCTTTCCAGGGAGTTCTCTCACTGAGGAGGGGCAGCCTTTGCTCCCATGCGCCCCGTCACCTGCAGCCTTCCCCTTGCTCACCCGAAGGGACTGGCTGGAGTTCCTGTGCCAAGCTGACACCCTCTGCTGTTTGCCGTAGCTCTGGCCCATGTTACTGGGCTCACCATTCATTCCTTACCTACTAGCGACATTCTTTGCAAACTTCATTTAAAATAGGATCTCTGAGGGTAGGTCCTGACACTCTTCATTTACAGCTACCCCCATCCCCACCCCAGAGTTGTGATGCAGATGCTCTATGACTACAGACCCTGGTCCCTGGCCCATTAAAACCAGGCCATGCATCACCACCCCCAGCTGCAGCGGAAAAATCATCTTCCGTGAAACTCAGGAACTGGACCACACAGCAGGAGGTGAGTAAACGAAGCTTCGTTTGTGTTTACAGCCGCTCCCCATCACCCGCATCACCGCCTGAGCTCCGCGATCACTGCCCCGCCCGCCCCTGTCTGTGAATTTCTCCCTGGTGCCAAAAAGGCGGGAACGGCTGCCTGTGACCCTGGTTCTCGCCCTAAACTGCTAATTAGTGTCACGTGGGAGCTTTTAAAAGTCAATGCTCAGGTTACATACCCAGACCAGTCAGATCAGAATCTCTGGAGGGGGGACCCAGGCATTCTTTTTAAAGCTCCTCGGGTGATTCCAGCATGCCGCAGGGTGCCAGTGGACCATTTCAGAGCTTCATCCTGTGACCCAGGAAGGCTGTGATCACCCCATCCATGCAGGACCCAGAGGCTCTGTGCCCTACGGAAGAAAACCCCGGTGACTCTGAGTAAGAAGGAAGACCTTGTTCTAAGAAACGAGGAGAAGCAAGCACTTCCTGTTGCTTATAAATATAATTTATTACCTGTTTAAAAATTCCTTCTTACATTTTGTACATGTTGGCTGACAGAATAAATGCAGGCAATTTACAAACCAAGGGGACTGCAGGAAAAATCGGGATTGGCAGCCAGGGACAGAAAAGAGGCACACCCAGCGCTGGCGGTCCTCCCCGCCACATAGCAAGGACAGGCGGAATGTCCCCAGGGCACTCCTCCGCCAGGGTTTTTTTTTTTTTTTTTTTTAAGAAAAGGAATTGCATAGAAGATACAGCAAGAGGGAAACTCCACAACAACGAAAAAAGTGTTCCATATATCAGAAAAGCCAAGGGTGTGTGGTGTTTTGTTTAAAAAAGAAAAGAAAAAATAACAGAACACAAAACTCAATGTGACCTTTCTGCAGCTGAAGGGGACAGCAGGTAAATGACATGGTCTCTTCCACACACACTGCTGGGGTTTTTCTCTGACAAACATTGGTCATCTTCAGAAAGAGTGAAGAGGAAGGTCATCAACCATCCACGTGCTACAGCTCAGCATTAAACTCAGTAGGTACGACAGTGACATCCGGCACGCACAGAGTGATGACATTCTCTGCCGTTGGCCTCGGTGCCTTCTGCCCGGGGGTGAGGGCTTCACCCCCAATAGTAGGCGTGGGCAAGAGCACAGGAGAGAATGCACATCACACGTTCCACTGGTTCTGATCGCTGTCATTTTTCTTTTCCATGGCCCGGAGGAGTACGCATCTGAGCTTTCGCCTCTACGTTTACAGGTATCCTTAGTGACTTTAAGAATATAAAAGACAAAGGCATTTTCCGCTAGCTGTCGATTTCTCGCTCTTTCTTGCTGCTCTTATTGGGTTTGTTTTATCATTTAGGACGTGGCTCAGGTCACGATTCTCTGCCGGGGCCTCGGTACCGTGATAGGAGACCAAGAAAGGGCCCGTCAACCCTGAGGCCACCGATCAGCAACAGCTGCCTGCGGTCCACCTTCTAAACTCCAGCCCTGAGGCTCATTCCACCCTAGGATGGTGCCATCAGGTCCAACCACAGGTATGACAGTGCCTAGTCCAGTAGACCTTTGCAATTTAAAAATGAGCTTTTTTGTAAGTGGCATGACCTGCAATGTGTAATTCTGCTGAAGCCCAAGTCTGAAACAGCATGTTAAAAGGCTGGGGTATAGTAGCAAGCAGTACAGCTGGGGGACAGCCGACTGTCTCGGGGCAACTTCCTTGCTTTTTACTCAACAACTAGTCGGCCATGACTCTCATGATATCCCACGGGGATTCCCAACTTGGGGTTCGGGAAGATCTCAGAACAAATCCCTTCAGTAAGAGTCTGAGTCTACAGAGGGCTGGGAAATAGCCCCGTATAATTGCTTGGCTTTGTGCACTAGTACGTTTGTGGGTTACCTGTCTGTCTGTCCCGCTGATGCCTCCTTGACCACGCTGAAGTAGGTCTGGGGTATACATTGTGTTTGGTTGAATGAGCCTGTGAATATCCCCCCACAAGTCAATACGGGGAGGTGACTGGTCTACTGGAAACTCTGGGAGCTAACAACTCTTGTGAGGACAGACTATTAAAGTGGCATTTATGAAAACGGGGATGACCACCACCAGGCTAATCAGACTAAAGCTTCAGGAAGTTCATCGCTAGACTGAGTCTGTAGAGAAAACCCACCCGGTGGCATACAAAGCTATCTTTCCACTTTTCAAAAACAAGTTTTTAAGCTAGCATTCTGGAAATAGGTATGACTTCATTTGGCTAACTTGGCCATGGACATGGTAGCTTAAATAAACATTGGTTACAATATTTTTATTCCCCTTATGCCTTATTCCATTAAAAAAATTCATCAGAGATGCAAGGAAAATCTTTCAAAAGTGATCATTACAGCCAGAGATTATACAAATAGATCTCTTAGGGTAGAGAAACAGTACTTCATTACACAGAGGCAAAAAGTTCTAAGGATTTCAGTCAACATTAGCTCAGTAAGGTTAAAAAATATATAAAAATAATACAAAAACAAAAACAAAAAATCAAGGATAATAGTTGGTCCTGTGAGGCACTCTCGAAAGGTAAAAAAAAGTTTTGTCAACTTGAGATCATCAATAATAAAAATATTCTTCCTTATTAGATCTATAAAACCTAGTGCTCGTTGCCCATTAGCATCTTGAGAAACAGTAGGCTCTGAGCGACGATGTTCCGATTCCCAGAAGCCCCTCGTTTCTCAAAGAGGATGGGCAAGACCCAGTTTCATTCCAGCTGTGTTTCCATGGCCCTCCTTTCTCCAGTTAGCCTTGGACTTGCTCTGTGGTCTCCGCGTGAAACTGAAGACGTGTGCAGAACAACTGCTCCGCAAAAGCTACGACCCCATTCAGGTGAAGACTCAGAGACTCAACCCAGTCAACGTTTTCTGTCTGCTTTACGCTCTCTTGCACGGCCTTATGTGGTTTTATGTTTGCGTGGCCCCATAGGGGCGGACCTGCTTAGAGCAAGGGCCTGTGAAGTCTGAGCAGAGGGGGACCACCTATTGTCTCCCTTCTGTATATACCGATTACAGAAGAGCAAAGGGACCAAGAGCACAGCTGCCGTGTCCCCAACAGAGACACACAGGAGGACACACGAGACAAGAGCCCAGTCCGCTCTTCTCAAGAAGAAGTGAAAAGTCTTAATTCTACCCTCCAAACATTTACGTTTAAGATACCTTATTTGTAGTAGAAATACCTTTTTTTTAAAAAAAGAAAGTACCAAATGCGCAGTTTCCAGAGTGTCCTGAACTCAGTCTCCAGGACTTTGTCCTACAAATGGCTCTACTTTTTGATAGTTGAGAGATTGCAACCTATAAAATGATAGTGTCTATAAAAATGGCTAATGACGATACAATTTAATACTGAACATCTCACCACCCCAAACTGTCCTGCCCTTGAAGAGCTGAGATGGCTCATCTGTGAGGAGGATGAGGGTTTTCTGGGTACCAGAGGCAAGTATCTGGCTTTGGAAGATGGTGTTTGGGACAAGGTCGCTGGCCGTGAGAACCTCGCTGTGACACAAGTTTGTCACTGCGTGTGCCCGTCATCTCTTCTGGATCCAGAGCCCACTAAGGACGTCTGAATCAGAGTGTGGGGAGAAGAAAATGACACGGGATGAAACCTCTGCCTTTGGATTCCCACATGCAAAAGAAAACAAGCTTCTTCCTTCTCCTTGATTAACAACCGCAATTTTCTCTTCCTCAGACATAGGCTACGTCTTGTATTCCCGAAGACAAACATTAGGGAACTAAAAGTAAGGAGATTTGAAATCACCCAATGAAAACCCCATAAACGTTAAAAATGACAGCCTTCCAAAGACTGTAAGATTTTTATGTATTTCTATTACAAGAAAGCAACCTAAGATGTGCACGGGTGATCTGACGTACCAGGGCCAGGCTCAGAATGTCATGGAATTTTGAGATGGGTGATGGAAGTGAAAAAATGTGAGAATAAGAAAATTAGACATTTGAACTGAAAAAAAAATGTCCCCACATCTGTTTGTCACAAAGGTCGCGCTGAACTCTACAACTTGTAGCGTTTTTGTGTTAAAACTCAGGGTAGGCTGTGGCGCACCACTAGATGGCGCCATGCACAAGTGCTTGTTTTTTCACACCCAGCTGGAGCAGGGCCAGCGACGTGTGGCAGCGGGACAGAGCCCGTAGAAGGGCTGACGAAGTGGCTCCCTGTGAAATGATCTGTTGCATCTGGACCCTGTAAGTCTGAGAGCAACCTAACAGCTACGACTCCACTCCAAAGGAGATCAGAATTTGTAGTGATGGTCAACATAAATAGTGTCTCGTGAGTATGGAAGTTGTCATTTACGGGATAGGAGACACAACAGAGCCTATGACAAATGTCAGTGACTCTCCCCTTTTCTGGCGATGGGAGGCTGAAGTGAAAAACCAGCATGTGAAGTGAACCCCGAGGGTCCCCAGTAACTCTAATAATACCGTCCCTGTTAGGCTCAGTATTTCTGCCTTGTTGGTGAATTTTTTAGCCAAAGTTTTTGGTACAAGTTCTGGGATCGATTCACCTGAACAGTTTGTTACATAGTGGGTGCCTCTGCTTCTCACTAGGCACAGGGGTGCCTCTGAGCATTCAGTTCAGACTTCCGAGCTCTCGATTGCCATAGAAGGTTCCACAACCCCAGTACTGAGGAGTGATCTCGACAAGTTTATTTTGAGATGCAGCAACGGACGATAGCTTTCCTCCTCCTCTTTTTTTTTTTACTCATTAGTACAGACATTATCCACTGAACTTGTTATTGGTACGGTCTCTCCTTTCCGCTATCAGTGTAACAAATATTTTAAATATGGAAATCCTATAATGCCAGGGGGTGGCCTGAGAGATTACCGAATATATGTCTAAAAGAGAAGAAAAGGTACGAGAGAAGAGGCTCCATGAGAAGGTATTAGCAGTTCCTCAGTGGGGAGGATGGAGGAGTCTGTGAATATCAAGAAATCACCAAAATACAAGAGGAAACTCATGCGGAAAGATGGGAGAAAACATACAAATGATTTGTAATTCAGATCTAGTGAGCGACCTGGACACCTCCCGCTGTGTTCTGATTCATGCATGTGGGTGCTTGTGGTTCAGTTCTGGTTTGGCTCCTGGGCCATGGACTCCTCAGTCCCCACCTGCTGAGTGAATTGAGTCCTTGTGTTCAAACAAAGGGCCTCTGATGATCCCAAGGAAACGTCATCGTTCACACAAAGTAGTCTGTTGACTAACATTTTGCAGGATAAAAATTTCTTAAAGGGCCAATTAAATAACCTTTGTAAATGCTTCTGAGTATTACGAAAGCAGAGATCAAAGGGGGAGGGAAAAAACGCACCAAGTTACTACTGGTGGATGAACTTGTAGGGAGTGGTCTTGACATCAATGGACCAAAACAGAATTTGCAGTTAATCAGGAAGGCTGGGGGAGTCCCAAGAGAGGACAAGAAAGAAAGGGACGCCACCTCTCAGTGAACAGCACAGTGCAAGGATGCAAAGACAAGACGCAAGCCGGACAAATATACTGCAGGTTAGAATAAATACCTTTCCAATAGGAACGATTTGAAACACAGGATGTAGCCTGGGCACAAGACCACTGACTATCTAAATGACCCCAGGTCGTGGTTCATTGTGATCTTCAGACTGATGGATGAGACTGGACACATCACAAGGGGAAGTTGAGCATCTGAGAACTGTGAGACAATCTGATCCCACCCCTTCCTTTCTGAGGCCCAGTGAGGTTGGTTGAGTGACTCTCCCAACGGAGGCACAGCCAGACGGTGACAAACCCAGAATGAGAACTGGTTTCCTGGTCTCCAGCTCAGTGTATGTTCCTGTTCCTGCAACCGCTCGGCCTCTGAAGCACACAGCGCACCACGAGGAGTCCACGTGGGCCACGCGACCACCATAGTAAGTGAACCTCCTAGAGAACGCGTCCCGTGAAATGACGCAGAGGAGAAGGACCCTGTGGAAGCAAGCTGGGAGAACGGATGGACAAAGCCAGGAAGCGTTTGCTACCCTCCCGGGGCAGAATGATGGGGGAAGAAAGGTAACAGGTCAAGGAACCGATGCTGGTAGAATTAAACTGGTGACCACGCCTTACCTTGCTATGTGACAAGGTGAGGTGGGTCTAGTCAGTACCCAAAGCCTAGCAGTACTGCCAACAAGAACAGAAGTTAAAAGAAAATCTAAAGCTAATACTTGTAAATACCCATCAATAATAATAAGGATACCTGTTTTTAAAAAAAACAACTTCAAATTGCGTATCACAAACACACACGTTGTGAAGAAATGCTTGTTTGTGTGGCTGAACATGAATCACTGTCTTCCCTGCAGTTGCTACAGCTTTGTTCCTGAAGGGCCCCAGAAGGTTCCCTCCAAGGATCAGGAGTCTTAGTTATGACTCTCCACTTCCCTGATACAAAAACAGTAACACTGGTTCTACAAGTTCTAGAAACAGAACACCGATGGATGATCTGAGACACGTGATCTTGCACGATCGGTAGCAAAAGTCTGCGATTTCTCTGCAAATGACTAATTTGAAGTAGACACACGATCAACCGTCCACAGCTTCAGCTTCCAACGATTTGAACAAAAATAGAACAAGCCATGGACAGCGTTCTGCATCCCTGTCCAATTGGATGTAAACAACATTTGTAGAAATCGGGTTTGTTAAGAAAGTTTATCCACATATCTGGATAGCAATAAAAACCGTTTCCTAGGAAACTGTAAGATCCTGTACCACACAGCATACAGCCCAACGAAGAGGAAAAATTAGGTTGATATCTAAATTCAAGGTACAAATTTACACAATTTTGCTCAACTCCTGCGATGAAGTCCCAGGGCATCGGGCATGTATAGTGGAGGGCGGAGCTGTTTTCCTTCTGTCTCCTGCTGCAGTCTTGCTTGTGAAGCTCATTGGTCTGGTCTGGACTCGTCCCCTGCACATGTCTGTCCTTCCTTCTCACTTCCAGAGGGGTCAGTACTGCCCTTCTGCTGCTAAAGACACTACCGTTTCGTGTCTTCCCATTTCTTCCAGGACAGCCGCCAGCATGCTCAGGTTTCCATCTGGGAAGTTCTGGGCTTCCCAAAGGTCCAGAATGACGCCGGTCGGGCTGGATTTGGTGGCGAAGTAATTCAAGTACCTGTGATCGGTAAGAGGAAATGCGGAGAATGGCGCGGTTACAAGTCTATTTTCTTTTGTTTTTTGCCTCAGCTATAAGCCCTCCCATCTCTCCACTTGTCCTTAAGGCTCTGGCCCCACTGTGGTTGACAGTGAGCCTCCCTAAAGAACTAGCCAAGATGTAATTAGATCAGCCCCAGAGAAGAGACATGAGGTTTAACTTTGTTAACCTCGACTCTGAGTAAGATGATTTAAGAGACAGGATGTCTCTGGGTCACAACCTAAACAGGAAATCGGGAGACTTGTGTTTTCTCTCCAGCCCAAGCTCTGATGATCTTTGACAGGTCACGCCACGTCTCTTGCTTGGCAGGGGAGGCGACATTCTACAAAGCAGTGGCTCTAGAGGTCTCTGTATAACTTAATATCCACACTGTGTTAGCATGTTAATTACCCCTCAAACGTTAGGTCCTGCTCAATTGCAGATGAGGAACAATAATTACTTTAGTGAATGGATGCATTACTTAGGGAGGCTCAGCCTATCAGCTCTGCAAAGTGGATCACACAACGTGATACTTACAAATGTCAAATGAGCCCAGAATGTCTCTTAGCACCGTGCGTGCAAGCCCACAGCGAACCGTGCAAAGAAGGAGCATGATATTAATACAGATTTGTAGGATGAAAAAGTCAATAGATGTGCGCATGGAAAACAATGAATGCTCCCCTGCGTCTAATGGTGATCAGTCCTGGAGACCTGTGTCTTAACAGAAAGAAACTCGTCCTGGAGCCCGGCCACACCCACCTGTCCAGGTTGAGCTTGTGGGCCAGCATCCTCCAGTCGTGGCCTCGCGTCTGGGGGGCATCCAGGCTGCTGCAGAGCTTTTGCCGGATGGGCAGAGGGATGCTAAAAGCACTCGGCCCCGTGACAGTCGTGATGGTGCTTGCGGGATCCAGCAGCGGCAAATCGATGCCAGTAGGTTCCTGTCGTTCAGGGACAGGAAGAACACGGCATTATGTCTCAAGACAAAAGCAATCCACATAATGCCTTGCTTTGAGCGATAAGAAAACAACAAGTACTATTATTCTCCATGGTAAGAATGGCTTCTTCCAGGCCTGAAAGTAAGTTGGGGGTCGTTGTCTGTAAGCTGGCTGAGAAGAGGTCCATAGATTTGGAGCTAGCTTTGCATAGCGTCCGATTTATGGCTCTTGCGCGAGGAGTGGACTGGATAGAAAGCTCTGGTGTGATTCAGTGACACCTTTTCTAACGGGATTCTCCAGGATGAGAGAGAAGAGAGGCAATATCGATGCTCTTACGGGTTTAGATTTCAGGAGGGGAAAAATGTTCAGAAGGGTAATTATATGAGAATGAACAGATTTGAGATTAGAAGGCTTGAAAGTTAAAGCTTCTGGAAACTGTCTGATCTGAGGGTAAAGCCCTGGGCAAATGCCCCAGTAAATTACCTCTCTAACCCCTGCAGAAGATGGCTCAGTTCTGCTTTTGTTGAATGAAATAGAACACAGCTCTCCTCTAAATGATAACCAATTTCAGATTAATTTTTTTTTTAAAGAAAATGGTAAACACAGTATATTATTGCCTTAGGGCAAGCTGTTAATGATATCTTCCAATTGCTGTACACCCTTATTTTTTTTTAAAATCTAATTTTAGTAGAGAAAAACCATCAGTTGGCTCTTAAAATAGTTTCAGCTCATAAAACAGCATAAATGCAAAATCTGAATTTCATCTGCAGGAGAAACTCTAATCATTTTCTGATCACTTCTGCTGGTTGGAAAAGCAAAAGCAAATGTTGCCTGGGAACTATTAAAGCAATAAAAGGAAATCTACTTAATCTACTTTAAATGTCATCTCTCTCTCTTTTTCTAAAGCAGGTAACTCCCTTGGTGTGCAGAATTAGTTGCTGGAGGTGCAACTAGCCACACACGGTTTCAGCCATCATGAAAGTCTCTGGTGTCTTTCAGAGTGCCCAGCTTGGGGGCAGAGTGCCATCATCACCCAGACACCCCAAACCCCACTGCAGCCACCTGCAGGCAGTGGGGTGGATCGGAGTGAGGATCACGATCTGCAGCTCTTTCCCGGTCAGGCACGGAGCGCCTGCCAAGGGAGTGGAGAGAGAAGGTTCCTGAACCCAGGGGTACAGGGGTTAAAGAAAGGTGGACACAAGAGGGACAGAGGGCACTTGCCATGTTTACCAATGGATTGATGTTCGTGATGTCTGAACCACCTGCCGTGATGCCTGTATTGGGCATAGAAGGGGGTACGGATGGGTGGGAGGGGGGCGGTGATGAGAAGTCACAGGTTAGCGCCATCGCCCACGGGGAGGGCTTGCTGGCTGCTTTTCTGCACAATAATAATGGGGCCTAAAAGGATTCCACTCTCATCCCGTAATATACTACCTCCCCGCTGGGCCCTGTGTGGCGGTGGAGGTTACAGTCTGCACAGGGCAGGGTCTGCTATTTGTCGTGCTGAGACTGTGTCGCCAGAGAGTCTCTGGACTGTTGGCGACAGGAGCTCCCTCTGGCCAACCTGTGATCCCACACTTCTGCCAGACTCACCTTCCTAAAGTACCCTGCAAAGTGCCCCACTCTCTCCCCCTTCTTCTCGAGATCACTAGGAAGTGATAAGTGCCCGGCCCGCCACGCCAAGTCCCGACTCTTGGCCGCGCAGTGAGGGACGGTTGCAGGACCTTCCCGCTTGGCTGGTGTGAGGCCGCAAAGGTGACGCGTGGGAAGTGCAGAGCCCGAGCCTGCCACGGGGCAGGGGCCCCAGACATGTGCACTTCCCCCACTGCACAGCCTGACCTCAGCCTTTCTCGGGGTGCCCCATCACCATCCCCAGAGCGTGAGGACCACGCGCTATTGCTAGCGTCGTGTCTAGGTTCTTCTGCCCTTTCCTTTAGCCTCTGCAAGGCAAACCTCTCCAAGCCTGGTCCAAGAGGCACGAGCCCAGTGGCCCCCGAGCAAGCCCAGCCCAGGGTGTCAGGCCCGGAGGCCTCCTGGGCTCTGTTTCCTTCCTCCCTCTTCCTTTGATAGCACAGATCTCCTGGAGGTGAATGTATTTCTGCCATCCTCAGAACCCCTGTCACACTCAGCACCATGCTCTTCCCACAGAAGCCACTCAGTTAACATCTGTTGATGTGCAAGACAATATTTTTTCCTAGCACAGAAGGAAGACGCAGTCGGTCCCCGATGGATGACCACCCACAGAGCACTGTGTTGCGCTTCCTTCCAACTAAGCATGGCCAAGGCTTTGTTAAATCCTGAAGTTAAAGGTCAAAGACAGAGGTCTCAAGAAGGTCTGCGCATATACTCAGGTTGTCCCTCTCCCCGTGGGGAACAAAGAGCCGTCACCATTTCCCGTGGGTGACACAGTCCCAAGCTGTCGAACCCCGGCGACGCTGTGTGTTCATTTCTGTGCAGATGAAACAACGGGACGTAATTTCTTGTCTCGCTTATCAGATGGAGGAGAAAGAAAACTAACATCTATGCACACACATTTCATCCGCTAACTCCCGCTGCTATTAGTTCGTCCTTTACTTCCAGGTAAAAGTGGGACTGACGCTCGCAGGATGCTTATTACGATAATTGCTTATGATATTGGGACCATCTGCCTTTGATGTTACTACTCCCTTAGTTAAACATGCGATTTTTCAACATTAACCAAACAGCTGCTACAGGCAACGAAAGACACGCGTTTTCAGAACTCGGCACAGTCCTGAACCGACTTTCCACTCCCATATTCTGACTCTTTCTTTATCCGAAAGCCACTTAGGAAAACTAGATTTCCCCAGTGGCCAGGATGAGCAGGTGATGGAAGACAGAGGAGGTAAGCACATGCAGAGTGACGTTACTGTGTACATTTTTAGGAGTGTTCTTGGTCTGCTCAAACATGCGACGGTGCATCGCTACTTAATAAGAGGCTATATAAGATCTGGCAAATGTAAGAAATTCTAATTACTATTATTATCTATTAATCTCTTATTAAAGCAGGTGATTCATACTGCCTCCTAAAGCCACACCTTTTCCAGGGTGTGGAGCCTCGAACTAAAGCAACGTTGGGAAAACCAGCTTGGGGATACACACCATCTTCTTTTTTTCTCCCGAGCTAACTTACATTTATTTATATTTACTTTTCCTTTATTTGTTTATATAGGAACTGAGCTTCCTTTTGTTTGCTGGTTTGGATAGAAGTGAATCGGAAGCTTCAGTTGAGGACAGATTCCAGGGATTGGAATGGCAGAGTTTACCCAAGAGCCTTGTCATGCCAAGGGCATCAACGCCAACAATAATGGCACCAATGATGTACTAGTACGTGCTATGGGTCAGATTGTGTTCCGAGTACTTACTAAGAGTCATTTAATTCCCACAAGAGGCCCAGATTGGTATAATACGATACCAGTTTACACTTGGGGAAACTGAGGCAAGAAGAGATTTAAGCAGTTGCCCATACCCCCATGGAACTATCCGTTTGGGAATATCTTAAGATGGGCGTTTGATTACAGTGAAAGAGAAGCCATGATGAAACTGTACCGTTCCCTCTCCTCTGTGCCATTTTTTCTTTCAGTGGTCACAGGTGGCTTCCTGGTTCCTCTCTCTGCTTGTCTATGAAACAAAAGACTAAAAAATAAGAAAAAAAATCTTTCATCATCTTTTCCATTTTGACATTCGTTCATACCAATTCTTGTAGTCTTCCAGACATTTCCATTCTTAAGCTTCATCTCTGTGAAATTAAAGATTCTGTCTCTAGCTAAGGAATCTCTGGCCAAAGCACCCTGAACGGGACAACTGGCTGGCTCCTGCAAGGACCGTCGCATGTGTCACGCACAGCCTGGCGTCGTCCGTGGTGGGCGACAGGTCCTCCTCCTGCGCGGCTTCAGGGATGACGATTGGTTTGCACCGCTGGGTGGCGGGTGGGAAGGGGCAGCGCTTGTCCGGCAGGTCGGCTCCTCCCTGGGACACGGGGCCTGGAACCCCAGCCCACCTGCCGTCGTGCCCTGTGACCCTAGGCAGGAGCCCTGCTCAGAAGAAAGGAACCACGAATGGAGCCTTTCTCTGCGTGTTCATGGGTTGTCAGTCCCGTTGTGCCCTTTCTTGGAGGATCCAGGTCTCAGAACTCTCTGGAGTCCATTGTCCTCCAGTGACAGCCCTGCCCTGCTCCCCGGTGTCACCACCAGCGTCCCCACTCCCTCCTCTGCGCACTGGCGCACTGCATTCAAATGCTAACCACAATGGTAGGATGCAGCGACCCAGAAGTAACAGCCCCACAGTGCCCCTAAATCCCCAGAGTCACCTCCACTCCGGTCGCTTCTTTCCCTGCCTCCCCCTTCACTATGCTCGCCCGTCACACACGGGCAGACGCCCCCTACGTGGCTGCAGGCTGGTATCTGCGCAGACTGCCACCAAGTTGTAAGAGAAATCATCGCCCCTCTCTGTTGGCACAAGAAAGAAAGTCCTCAAATCTGTGATCGCGCCCTGCAGAGCTGTCCTTTTTCTGGGGGGACAGCGCGGAGCAGCCCCCATTCATTGGTGGCCGCGTCTGATCAGCCACCTTTTCTAGGCGCAGCAAATGCTCACGCTGCACAGACAGCCGGCATCAAAGGCCCAGCCCTCCGCGGCCCCCCTCCAAAATTCCGCAGCCTTTGTTGTCGCAGGGGCTGGGTGGTCATTGAACTCCGCAGACCTGCTGGGCCCGCGGTGAAAACGCCGTCCCCAGCCAGCAGGGGTGGAGCCGCGTGCGCCTGGGAGACGACAATCCGCAGCCCAGGGCCCGGCGGTTGCCATGGCGCCCTGACACGGAGATCATTCCTTATGAATTTCACCGGGGGTCTGTGACTAAAGTTGTTTATGAGTCAAAAGTCGCATGGAACTGCGGGAGGAAATGATGACCGCGCCTCCTCGGCGGGCTGTGGGAAAGAAGGATGGGGTGTCGCGGAGGCTGCTGGGGAGACAGGCTTGAAATACGACCTGGGGAGCAAGGCGAGCTGAACACGCCAGCGTCCTGTTAGTCACTGTGCGCGTGCGCGACAGCGAGGGAGAGGCGGGACTGAAACCACACCTGGTTCGCTGTGGTTTTTGAAATAGGACAACCTTGAGCTTTGGGGCACAGCCAGCAGCACGGGGCGGGGCTCCCTGAGACCCTGGAAAGGCCACCTTCAGCCACTGGACAGCTGCTGTCCCCTTTGTGTCCCCAGGGGAAAGGGTTAGCCCTCTGCAAGCCCTGGGACTCAACCCAACAGATAAGGAAGGTCGCGGGCACCCCCTCTTCTCTTACAGAGAAGTTTCAAGTGACAGTGGTCACTGTCGTCTCTGTCACATGGATGTACAAGATCACAGCAAAGAAAGGCAAAGCCGGTGGCCACCAGTGGGAAAACACGTCGATGTTATTTCTATTCCCACCCTGGAGAAAAGGACATCTCTTTTTATATTTGGAGAATGAGGCATGGGAGAGAAAGGAGACCAAGAGATTTTTCTATCTACATGGGAAAAAAAAAGGGAGAGAAGAGAGACAGGGGACAGAGGCCGGTCTCTGTCTCCGTGCCCCACTCAGCGGTGCGGCCTGGGCACCAGGCAGAAAGGGAGGAAAGAGGCAGATGGAAGGTTCCAGAACATTGCGCAAGGAACGCTTTGGGAGAAGTGCCTTCATGTGCACACTACTTCAGTTAAACCTTATCCTTGAAATTCAGAGCTGTTTTTAACAGTTGGGACATGATTCTGCAATTCATGTCATGGAAAAGAAAATTTGTGTTTCAAAAAGGGATGCCTTGTGATAAGCATTTGTGCAAGCCGCTCCCTGCGTGCATTCCAAGTAGTATTCTGTTAACCAAACAGGATGCACGGAAGCCTTGAGGACTTGCCACGTGGCCCGTGTGCGACACCCTCGCGGCCCACACTCACCCTCCTCCCGGGTCGCGCTCCCTGCTCACCTCCGACACGGTGCAGTTGAGCTGGAAGATCTGGCCCTCTCCTTCCACCTGCCGCACGCAGAGTTTGCACACCAGCTCCACCGTGTTCAGGCTGAATCTTTCCAGAGTGAAGGTGCAGTGGAGGTTTCTCTGAGACCCGCTCCAGATGTGGTAGAAAGGAATTTCCTAAAGGATACCAAAATGTTAACCGCAAACGAGGGACTAACACCAAAAAGAACTATCAGCTCCTCTGTTGTCGGGGACTCATCTCAGTAGCACAGACATTAACTCACAGAGCCCTGTGTGTCAGCACACCAGGACCACCTTTTCCCATGAAAAAAAAAACTGAGGCTCAGAGAGGTTAAGTAACTTACCCAAAGCCACACAGCAAGTGAGTGGCAAAGCTGAGATTCAAACCTAAGGACTCAGCCTCTAGAATCCACGTACCTAACCAGTCTGCCATGTGTCTGATTTACAAAAGGAGTCACTGTAAATGCTGGAAACAATTTTGTAAAATTCCCCAAATAGAACTTAGACACACCAGTCATTGCTCATTAAAAGAAATCCCTGCCTGCCGGGGCATTCTGAGGAAGGCGAGGTCCAAAGGGATAATGCCCTGGATGCCTTTCGTGCTTGAATCTTCCCCCGACAGGACGGGGGAAGCTCACACCCGCTATAGCTGGCAGCTGAAGACTCAGTTAGCTGCCGCAAAAAAAAAAAATCCTTGGCTTAAAATGCACCAAGCCTCTAACAGACTTTAATTTTCTAAAAGTCTAGACCACCTTCCAGAGCCCAATAAAGGAAAGGTTGATACGTGGGAGACGGGAGGGCACGGTGGGCAAGAGCAGGAATTCTGGAACCAAATCTAGCACACATGAGGGCGCCCCCCTGTGGCTAACTTGGGAACGTGGGCCAAGTTGCTTAACACTTCCGTGCCTCAGTTTCCTTATCTGCAAAAGAGTATCTCATTCATAGATGTGCTGGAGTTAAATGACATAAACCAAAATGCATAGGACAGTGTCCGGCAGATGGTCAGCGCTCAGCCCCAGTGAGCTTTAACTAATATATTATTAATATTATTGTTAAAATAGTATGTTCCATTATGAGTGTATAAAAGAAATTGCTTCTAAAAGGGGGAGATTTGTGGAATTTGTGTCATTTGCTACAGGGAGGAAAGAAGAAAGCAAAGGAAGAGACGGAACGAGAGAGTCACAAGCCCGATCTCCTGATCACGTGCTGAGCTACAGCTCAGCTGTGTAACAGAAGCATCTGGAATGCAACCCCCCCCTCAAAGCTCACCATTGTTAACAAACTAGGAGGTTTGCTTCCCATGGCTGATGTGTAAGCGCTTGACACGTGACCGTAAGAATGGAGCTGAGAAGTCTTCCCCTCGGTCCTTCTAGTATGTTTGGTGATTGCCATCAGGGAATAGTGACTGAACTGCAGTTTGGCGGCGGTGCTGGGGTGGGGTTGGATTTCTGTGGGTATAGACACGGACCCACGGCTCCCCTGACTGTGTCTGCGTCTCCTAGGACCGGGTACAAGGCTCACCATCCCATCAAACACAGTTTCCTGAGAGCTCAGGCTGCTGGGTAGAGGGGAAAACTTCTGGAGAGTCCCATGATTGCCCCACAGGCACACATAGTACCCAGTATGGACATACCTGTTGAAAATATTGCAGAACCAGGATTTTTATGCCTGTGACTGAATCCATCCTGAGTTCCTTTAACTTTTCAAGATAAGGGTTCTAGACCTAGCAAGGCTGAAACCTAATTTGTGTCTCATGTTGTAAAAATATCCTCCTGTGTTTTTCTGTGAATGCATCTGAGGCTGTCTTTAACCAGTTCGATGTGAATGATTAACTATGCAAATTAATTGAAATGATGGAATTGGAAGTTTTTTATATTGACTAGAAATAAAATAAGGAGAGTACAGGTTTTTAAAGAATTTAAAGATGCGTTCTTTCCAATATGTCTACGAGGTATTTTTCAAAAATCCTAAATAAACCCAAGTATTTTGGAGAAACAAGTACTGACATGAAATTAATTTCGAGGAAGAGGGTTTCTTATGTCTCTGTGATTTTTAGTCCTCTCTATCGGAGCCGTCTTCAAGCCTTTGGTGCAGCCTGGGAAACTCACCTGATATTTAGCCAGCAGTTTGCTCTTCCAGAGGGAATGGGCAATGTCGTGAATAGACAGGCGTAGGTTGTGGGTGCTGCCTTTAAAATGAAGAGCCTTCGGTTCTTCTAGAAGCTGTCCTCCCATCTGTCTCTCAAGGTGTACAACTTCCTACAATGACACGCCCCAAAGCAAAAGCACGTGATCAAATTGCATCACTTCCGTCAGTTCTTGGATCAAGGGAGTGTTTTTCCGCTGTGCTTTCTGAACAGCAGACCTGACCTGTGCAACGCCATGAACATCCACTTTGGCAGCCTTGGGATCTTCCTGCTGAAGCCCTGCCCATTTGGAATGGGACCGGGCCCTTCTAGAGGGAAACCGTTTTGGCAGTCTACACCATGCTATCGTGCGGCCAATTCAGTATCATCTGCCCTTACCAAATGAGCAGGTGAGTATTTTACCAAATAATACAGACGATTAACAAGCAGCATTCAAAACTGGAAGAACCCCAAATGAAAGAAGACATAAATAGAAATATAGATAAACAGATAAAAAAGCAGATCGTCAATCAATTCTCAGAGAAAGGGGTAAATAACTATAAGACTATGTCTTAGACCTGATAAAACAAGCGAAATTCCAGAACCTGTCTTAGACATTGAGTTCAATCTCTTATGGCTTCTTCAGGTACTAAAATAAAAACAAAAAATTTTTGCTCAAAATAATCCATTGCATTTTTCCAATTATTAAAAACTTTTTAGAATATGCTCATTCTAATATGTTGCATTAGAGGAAAATAGTCTGACACGGATTAGGAAGGTTTTTTTTTTTTTTTGAAACAGAGCCTCACTTTGTTGCCTGGGCTAGAGTGCCGTGGCATCAGCCTAGCTCACAGCAACCTCACACTCCTGGGCTCAAGTGATCCTCCTGCCTCAGCCTCCCAAGTAGCTGGGACCACAGGCATGTGCCACCATGCCCGGCTAATTTTTTTTTTCCTATACATTTTAGTTGGCCAATTAATATCTTCGTATTTTTTTTAGTAGAGATGGGGTCTCGCTCTTGCTCAGGCTGGTTTTGAACTCCTGACCTTTGAGCGATCCGCCCACCTCGGCCTCCCAGAGTGCTAGGATTACAGGCGTGAGCCACCGCACCCAGCCTGGATTAGGAAGGTTTTTAAACACCAACTATTGAAGTCAACAGCCATTCAAATTCAGTTTTGCAAAGAACACCTGATTTCTCAAGAATTCTAGCTGATGAAAAAATTTGCTATGTAATTTACTTACACTATAAAGATATAACACAAAGACAAATTCTACGTATACTTCCATTTCTCAAGCGTGTTCATGGGAGTTAATGAAGCATTTCCAATGACAGTTATAATTATCCAAACAGCAGCAACTATCAGTTAATGAATGATCCCGGGTCTCTTCTGCTGTCTGAAGACAGACACGTTAGTCCTCTGATGCCTTAAAAGTTGTAGTGATACAAATACACAGGCGATTTCTGACCTTCTGAAAACGGGCCCAGCAATATAATGGATCTTAATTAAGAAACATAAAAATAAAATATGATTTTCTTATTTAGTGTTATGTTGATAGACAGCAGGGAGTTCAAGAACACGGGTGTTCATTCCGAATGCCACATACACACACACACAGGTGTCTCAGGCACCTACCAGGGTAGCAAGCACAGGTGGGTCACCGTGGAGGAGTTCTAGTATAGGAACTTGATGGCCTCATATCCAGAAATGCATCCCTTTGCATTTGTTGAATGAATTCTAGCCCGTGCCCTTGTGATCCAGTAAGCGTGGGGCTTACCAACATCATTGATCAGATGGAAGCAGCTCATTGCAAGCTGCTGCGTTAGTGGTTCTTAGCATCCATCATCTTTGGGTCAAGCCACTGTTCTGAACAATGCAAGCTTGCTGAAAGGGCCTATAAGGTGTAAAAAATGTTAGGATGATGTGGAATGTGGTCTCAGACAGGGACTTCTCTAATTAGTGTCTAATGGAAGAGATGGAGCGATAACACACTGACTCGGAGAGGCGTGCGGTCCAGTTGCCCGAGAGTTATTGACTTGCTATTTAACGTTGTTGGATGATGAGTAGCTATTACTTGTGATGGGAGCCTGAGCAGTCAGCAAGCCCCCAGCCACAGCCAGCTGGCTCCAAGGGGCTCTAGTAGGCCACACAGAGCCACCCAGCCCGGTCGCACATGCTCCTTGCAGAACACCCTCCAAAAACACTGCGCACACCCCATTCCTCGACAAGAATCCAGCCATGTGGAAACGCAGAAGACGACGACTGAGGGTTAATTGTAGTTCCTTCTGCTTCAGCAGGAAGGCATAATGAGCTTATGCTGATCATGTTTGTTGTCTAGTTAGCATAATAGAGAGAGCTGATGTTCCCAGTGAACCTGGCACCTGACAAATTCTAAAGCTAAAATGATGTTTGTTTATAAGCCATTAGAAGAAAAGAAACATAATTAGAAATCTTTGCGATTACAGTTGTGCCAATCAATCAGTTCCAGCTTCTTTCCAGTACGCACTAATTACCTCATCAAGACGTCTAAAGAGCGATCGATAGTCATTATCTGATTACTGTAGATCTTCATTATGTCCAAATTATCTCCCTGGGATGTCTCAAAGAAGATGCATTGTATTCCAGGAGGTAATTGGACCCAACAATGTATAATCCAACACCCCATCCCTACAATCAACATAGACTGCCAGAGGACAGGGAGAACGTTATCCGTTTTCTTGGCAGGGAGGATCATTAAAGGAACCTAAACTGCCTATTGGCCATGACCTTGAAGTCAAGATATCTCACGCCACATTTTGAGCGCAAAGTCTGGGCTGGAGTGAGCCCAAGAAAAAGGCTCTGTGTTTGGTTCAATAAAGTCCTGGTCAAGAATTCTCCCTAGCGGGGACAGAGTCTGGACTTGCTTGGAGAGCCTTTATTTGGGAGGAAGTCCCAAGTAAAGTGTCACGTTAAGGACAGTAAAGCCACAGAACACCACCCTTCCATATTCTTAAGCTCCCCACCTCTCCGTCAACCAGGAGGGACACAAAGCTGCTGCCCAGAGCTGGGAAGAATCCAGCTTTTTTTCTCTCTTTCAGTTGTACCTGATCATGGTGACAAACTGCCCATCAGGAGGCGTCATGCTTAGGGCGGAGACCCCTGATCGTGTTTGCTTACGTATTCTGCCACTCAAAAATTGAGCATGCATTTTGTGTTTGTTTATACATTATGAATGTATCAATATCTTAATACATTACAAATAAAGTTTAAAAATACAGAAAGTTCTGTGTTTATCTATCTTAGCAAAAAGCTAAGCACGAATATTGTCTATTTTTTGCCCTAATGCTTCAATGGGCCTTGGGTGTGTGAACTCCATTTCAGAAACTGCTGTCATTTCACTGGTTCCTGGGGAAGAACTCAGCCCAGCAGTGAAGGATTCAGTAAGAAGACACTTTAGCAAACTTAAACTTAACGCGTTTTCCTTACAAGTGTCATCCGGTATCATTACACTCATGAGCTTAACGAAACATAACAAAATAAAGGAGAAGGCAATATCAAAACAGCATGGTACTGGCAAAAAAAGACAAAAAAAAAAAAAGAAGACGACAGTAACCAAAATGTGACTCAAAGGTATCTCCATCCATCAATCAATCAATAAAACAACTCCTTGGAAACTAAAATAATCTAAAACCACACGTGAGTCATGGCTGAACTGTCACCTACAGTGAATCCCAAATACAAGTTTTGAGTCAGAAGACAGAAGCAGCCAGCCCACCTGGAAGGCTGGCCAGGCCTTCATTCCAAATTTTAAGTGTTACAATTTGGGACATGCTGTAGCGGTCACAACTTAAAAATACACTGCAACTTGTACTCCAAGAAGTGCGATTTTTCTGAAATCCTCATGCATGATATCATTTTGGTGAATATATTTATGATACTTGAAAATAACAGACACACATCAATAAGCTACGGCTTTACAGTTAAATGTTTCCTCTCCTTAATCCTCCTGATTCTTCCTAAATCTTCCAGAATCTTCCAGATTCATTCAACATCTGGAAGACGTGTTGGAAGGCCCTGCCAGGAACCATGTCTGGCTCCGGGGCACATAGACAAGACAAGAACGTCCCTGTCACTGCCACAAACTGCTAATGGTCCATAGGGGTGGGGAGACCCACAAGTAGACACGTCACCACAGCACAACATGCTCAGCTCTAAACACCTCCTAGACAAGCTGCTTTTGGATCGCGAAGGTGAGGATATTGCACACACCTTAAAAAAGAATCAGAAGAAAATATATTTAAGGTCAAAAGACTTAGGAAGACTTAAGAAAAGTGTCGTGACCTTGGAAAAAAATGCCATAATAGGAATTAGGATCATCTAGGCTCTTTGTTCTCAAGAAATGTAAATGTCACCTTCCTGGGCAGAAGCTGTCCCCTCTCTTGGTGGCGTCTCCCACCTTGGTGGCCTGTTCTAGCTCCGGGGCAGTCCACCTGTCGCTTTGATGAGCTGGCCCTGCTCATGTGGGGAAGGGTTGGTTTCTGGCTCCTTCGAACAGTTCTCTCTGCACCCCTTCTAAGTTTACCTTGAAAGATGCTCCCAAGAGCAGCGTGAACCCCGGTCATAGTGTCACCAGGATCAGGCCCCTGGCTCAGAGCCCGATGTTGGCCAGGGATGTGTGTGGTCCCCTGGGAAAGAGGGGCTCCTTCCCCAAGGCCATGTCCACCTCCCTGCAGGCTGGCCGCCCCAGGGAGGGCTGTATTGATTCAGGGAGTCCGTGAAGGATTGCTCCAAAGGCAGGGACGAGGGATTCCACGGTAGAAACAAGCAGCTCTCACAATAACCAATTAAACCAAGACACGATCCATGCCAAGCCATTAGCCCGGGCCACTTAAGAGCCACAATAAATCCAAGCTGTTTTAAAGGCCTGTGCGCACAAACGGAGCACCTCCCTGGCCTGTACCCAAAACCCTCCCAGGCTCTCAGACGACAGGACCCGCCCGCATTAAGGCTATCAGAGAAAGGCAAGAGGGAGGAAGCATCTGGAAGCCACGCCGCTCCCACACGCTGGCCTGTCCCATCCGTGGATGTCTCCCTGTGAGCTGTGTTAGGGTTGGGTTGCGTCTTTCCCCTTTCTTCCTTCTCCTCCCTCTTCTTCCTTCCACGCTGGGGCAGATTCCCCGTGTCAGGCTCACACGGCTGCTCCTTGGGAGCCCCCAGACAGCAGAGTGGCATCCGCTTAGCTAAGCCTCTAGTGCAGCATCTTTCTGAATATGACAAGTCTCTGTCCCCAGGGTCCAGGCTGAAGCTGGGCTACCCGACTCTGCAAAAGCAGGACTTTGTGCCGAGAACTATGAGGGGCCGGGGCTCCCCAGTAGGTCTGCTGGGCCCCGAGCTCCTGGCACTGCCTTTGTTCTCTGCGCCCCCTGCCCCGCCTACCTCCTCCCCTGCACACACCTGTAGTCACCTGCCCTTCTGCTCACCTGCTCTGCGTGAGGACCCGCCCCTCCTGCTCCCCACGGCTCCTGATGGCTCCACCTGCTGCTTCAAGGCCTTTGTTTGGGCTTCTTCAGTTTCTCAGTTGCTGATTTTCCTACCTGTGGATTATCCGGCCTTTAGCTTCTCTCTCCTCCCCTGCGTGTCTCTCGTTTTCTCTCCAGCTACTTTCCTTTCATCCTTTACCTTTTCTTTTTAGAAATCTCATAAGCCAGAGAAAGGAGGAACAAATGATTCAACTTTAAGTTGCCTGTAACCCACTGAAATCTCTTCTTGAAGAGCAAGTTGCAGGGGGCGATCAGGGCTCTGTCTGACTTTATCTGACTTTGCTCTTGGTGCGGTTTCTGGAGATGATTTGTCTGGGTAATTCTCTATTTTTGATAGAAACACTCGACTCTGAATTGGCTGGATTTACAGCTGCCAAGAACCCGCATGAGGGAGGTGGGCAGGTGGCGGGAGGTCTTCGGCCCCGTGGACGTGGGACCTACTGTCCTCGGCCCCGGACCAAGCACCGAAGGCCACGCTGCACTGCTGCAGCGCCCGCTGTCACCGTCACAGCTGGGGGGGCCCTGACGCCACCAAAGCAGAGGTCAAAGAGAGCGGCCACCCTTCTCTCCGCTTCCCTGCCAGTTTTGCAGAGGTGCTGCTCTCAGTCCCCACGTGCTATCCCCTCCTCCAGCCCCGGGCCTCAGGCTGCTGAGCCGGGCGGGCGTGGAGAGCATCTGCCTGTCACAGCCGGGTCACCGTCCCTGGCGCCCAGCCTGGCGCTGCTGGTTTGCAGTCCCGTGCTCACGCCGGGGTGCTCTGTCTCCCCCTGCGAGCGTCTGCCTTGCTTCATCCCTAATAATAGCGAGGCCGGACTCGGGTGACCATGTGCAAACACGTCCCCGTCAAGTGACTTCATTTTTAAGGCTCTGCCTGCTGTTCCCACAGCTGCCGCCGCCACGGATGCTTGGTCTGAGCTGCCGCCTCCAGCCTGCCCAGTTGGGGTGGCTTGTGACACTTTCAAAGCAACACGCCAAGGGCTGGCACTCGGGGAAGTGGCCGTTGTCACTTGTCTGCCTCTGGGCATACTCCTAAGAAAAAGATTCTTTCTCACGTTTCTGTATTAGGAGCAGGACTGTTCAGGTTGTTCTAGGACTTTCTAAGTCATCTTGAGTTTCTTTTCACCCTTTTAACATGTTATTTTTAAATTTCTGTATTAGTTTTCTGTTGTTGCTGTAAGAAATGACCACAAATGCAGTGACTTAAAACAACCCAAACGTATCATCTCACAGTTCCGTGCGTCGGGAGTCCAGCACGGGTCTCACTGGGCTAAAATCGAGGTATCAGTAGGGCTGTCCTCCTTTCTGAAGGCTCAAGGGGACAACTCACTCTTTTTTCTTTTCCGTCTTCCAGAAGCTGCTAACAATTCTTGGTTCATGACCCCTGCCCCTGTCTTCAAACCCAGAAATGAGTTTGAGCCTTTTCCCATGGTTTTCTCTCTCTCTGCCCATAGCCGGGGAAAGTTCTCCACTTTGAAGAATCCATGTAATTGGACTAGACCCATCTGATGACCCCAGACAATGTCCCCATATCCCACAGCCCTGTCTGCAACGTGTCTTTTGCCATGTCACGTAATACATTCACAGGTTCTAAGTTTTCAGGTGTAGATATCTTGGGGGAGCCATTATTCTTCCTACCTCAACTTATATTTTCTCTTCTCTCTTTCTCAAAAAATAAATTCAACATGGCAGGTCATTTCCAAGACATACGACAGGGCCAGGGCCAGTCTCGTAAGCAGATGATAAAGATGGGTAAATTTAGAGGCACCAGAAGGCCCCTGTGACTGCATGGCTGACCAGCCAGGCTGCCCCCAAACCTGGAACTCGCCCCACAATTAGATCATAATTAGATTTAAAATCTTCCTTGAGCCATTATCTTCAAAATGCCACAGGCGTCTAAACACGCACTTAGCGATGATTAACAGTATCTAGTGTCTATTTTGTGCCAGGAGATTTAATACGTTTGATCGCCTCCAATCTTCCAAGCGTCTCTGAGGTAGACCAAATCGCCATCCGAAGAGGTCAAGTTCGGGGACCAGGGCCACCAAGCTGATGAGTGGCGGAAGCGATGGAGTCAGCCAGCCCGAATCAGGCTTCCGTACTGCTCCACGCTCCCGCCCATCCTCTTAGCTGGAAAATGCGTTAGGAATCTTCAACACATTTGCTGTTGTTCTCTAATACATATGTTAGCTCTGAACATATTAGTTTAATTTCAGAGACCGGGATTCTAAATTATAAAACGCAGGTCAGGCTAGTTTTGAGGTTGTTTGAGGGAACTGTAAGAAAAGGTGTGGTTTATGGGGCCAAGTTCAGGGAAGGCCAGCGCTAGAAGGCATAGATGGGGAGGCAGGCTGGAAGTGTTGTGGGTTTAGTAAGGTCACAGCTTGCCGTGGGGGAAACATGAGGAGGACAGCGGTGGGGAAGGTGACAGGTGGCATGATGAAAATAAAGCTACCTCCTCCCTTGAATTATTTGTTTATTTGTAAGACAGAGTCTCGCTCTATTGCCTGGGCTAGAGTGCCGTGGCGTAAGCCTCGCTGACAGCAACCTCAGACTCCTGGGCTCAAACAATCCTCCTGCCTCCGCCTCCCGAGTAGCTGGGACTACAGGCATGCGCCACCACTCCTGGCTACTTTTTTAAAATTTTTTGTAGAGATGGGATCTCGCTTGTTGCTCAGTGTGGTCTCCAGCTCCTGGCCTCCCACGTGTAGCCCAAGAAAGTATCACACAATTCTCAATTGACTTCATCCAACCTACTTTCTTCTCTTATCTTTTCATATAATATGAATTTTCACAGAGTTACTATATATACTATACTACAGCCTGGATCAGGAATGTGAAAACTCAATGAATCCCAGGAAGATCTTCATGCTAAATGACTCCGTAAAAAAAAATCCAGGTTATGTTAACACACATTATTTGGTTTGCATCACATATATATCTGTTAGAAATTCAACAACCATCACAAACCGCCCACATTATATGCAAAGAATTCCTCTGTTAGGTTCTGAATGTCACGGTTTAGTACCCATCCCTTTCTTATGAAGGGTAGTCTATACCCTTTGGTATAGTGGGGCAAAAATTACTTATTTCCACATAGATGTATGTTTCTCCCTGGGTGTTTTTAAACTCACTCCAAACATACCCTTGCTCTCTATTAATTTCTGGTCTGTTTATACTAGGATTTAAGTCTTTGCAAATAATGAAAGGAAAACACCATTTTTATTACTTTAATCACCAGAAGAGCAGGGAAAAAGAAAAGCTCTGATACACCAAACTCAACCTTTTCGATAGACTTGACCTCTCTATTTGAGCTGATTCCAACTATCCTCACGATTGTTGGCATCTTTATCTTTTATGTGAACTCACCGTGAGCCTCGCTCCCACTGGTACGCATGCACAGGGAAAAAAAAAACAAAAACCGAAAACAAAACCCTCCTGAAAGGTATAAAAGTATTCCATTGTCTCCCAGTCAGCCTGGTCTCTTACTCTGAAGTCACTGCCAGCATTTTATTAACTAAGTCTACATTGATCCTTCCAAATTGCTAAAGGTAGATTTGAAGTTTTGGGTGACCATTTTTGCCCCAAGGCTCAACACAACTCAGGGAAATTGTTACAAACACTGCCAAACTCAAAGAGGTGGGTGAGGAGATTAGCAAATGCACCAGGGTTGCTTAAGACAGACTGATGAAGAGGTCCCCCCTCCCCCCCACCCGCTATTTTTTCTTTCCATCCACATGGATAATCCAACCACTTATGATAAAAAGTGATAATTAATATTCTTGGCATGTGCATCTCTAGACATCGGGGCTCAGTGTTTTTGTGATAGCTCAAGGACCGTGCAGTTATGACCTGAGAATCAGTTCTCCACTGGACTTCCCTCTCTGCCCTAGCCCGGTGTTTCTGGGGGCTTTTCTGCAATTTGGAAAGAATCTCCAGCACACAGAGGTCACTAAGAAAATATCAAGTCCTGGGAGGCCCAGCCGCAGGCCTCACTGGCTGTGCTGGGGACGGAGGTGGTCAGGAGCTGGACAAAGTAGACGCAAGGAAGCAGAGCTCCTTGGAAAAGCCTGCTCAAAATGACAGGAGATTTCAGGGTGCAAGTAAGTTCCCTGCAGATATGGGTCAGAGCAGATGAGAGTTTGGGGGCTTCTTGGGAACAAGGGCAGCTTCCGTGCACCCCATGTGAGAGGCACGGAAGGTCATATGGCTCTGGGGGAGATCTTGGGAATGAAGCGATTGCTAAATGAGATGAAACCTAGATCATTGTCCACACTCGTGGACAGACGATGTGGGGTAATGTGATGGCTACTAGAATAAATCCAGGTTAAGCAACCATGGTGGAAGTGGTGATACTGAATCTGAGAGAATGATGGGAACAAGATGGGTGGACAGAAAGACCACACGGCAGGCACTGCTAGAACGGGGACCTGCAGAGGCCCGAGCTACAGAACCGGGATGGGCAACAAGAGACAGAAGAAAGGTCCAGCCCATGAAGTAGGGAGAGGCCCCAGAAAGAGTCAAGGGCATGAGAGGTTCTGGAACTTTCCCTCTTCGCCTCATGCTTGGTTAGGGGCTGTGATCTTCCCCGCAGGCATTGTGCGGTGTCACCAGAAAGATCCAGTCAGTGGCAGTGAACGGGAGCAGGTGGCGCAGTGGGGGACAGAATGGTTGGAGGACGTTGGATGTTGTCCTCAGTAGAATTAAAGTTCCAAAAAGATCTGTGAATGTGTTTAGGACGCTAGTTCTTACCTTGGCTGCACAACAGAAAAACTCAGGGAGTGTTGTAAAAAAGAAACAAAACCAAAAACCCGATACCCAGACCAATTAGATCAGAACCTGTGCAGTGAGGCCCTGGAGTGAGATTTTTTAAAAGCTCAGCAACTGATCCTCGCGTGCATGCAGGTAGGGAACTACTGATTTGGGAACAGCACGTGTGTGTGAGTCAGGGGGAGGGCCGGGTGGAGGAGGAGGGGGTATTTGGGAGGGCTGGTGTGGGGGACAGCACTCAGAAAAGCAGGGACATGGCAGAGAGACGGGCAGGGGACATTAGCAGGCAGGGTGCCCAGGAGGCACAATTTCAGCAATGAAGGGCCTTTGTAATCAGCCCCAAGGTTCCAGTTCCAGTGTGGGTGCGCGGCCGCGTTGGTGGGACCGAACTGATTATCTCTTTGCTATGTTGGGGGGACTGTTTACCTATAACTAGGATTTTGGTATTTCTGCATTATTAAAAGGCCACGAGGTGCAAGAAAGCCTCATCCATTATTCATGTTTGTTTCAGGTTAAGTGCTAGATGCCCCGATGCTGAGAATTTATAAATGTCTATTTGGAAAGCATTGGCCACGATGCAGATTGCTCTTGAGTTGTTTTCCCTGTTGAAACCTGTTCACCCATCCTTCTCAGTATTGAGCATTTGCACCTCTTTGGTGCTAATTAAAATGATCACAATTATTTTCTATAGCGTTACATTTTTGCGTGGATTTGTGTGTGTTGCAAAGACAGATGCCCGAGTAGAGAACTAGGTGTGTGATATAAGATAATGTGGACGAAACATTTCAAATATGGATGGTGTGCTTTTTGCAACTTTTTTTCTTTGCAATTGTTAAAAACATTTGCCTTAATCAGACCCCATGATTCTCCTAGAGATCGTTTTCCCTAAGAAGAATTTAAGCCTAGCGTGACTTCTATCCTGACAGTGCCTTAGACGTATCCCATATGAAAGGACTATAAAAGAAATAACCTTAAGCTTTACACTAGACCTGTATATTCACAACATTTATTCCACATCAGAAAGTCTTGGCCGGGAGGGGTGGCTCACACCTGTAATCCTAGCACTCTGGGAGGCCGAGGCAGGAGGATTGCTCAAAGTCAGGAGTTCAAAACCAGCCTGAGCAAGAGCAAGACCCCATATCTACTAAACATAGAAAGAAATTAGCCGGACAACTAAAAGTATATAGAAAAATTAGCCAAGCATGGTGGTACATGCCTGTAGTCCCAGCTACTCGGGAGGCTGAGGCAGGAGGATCGCTTGAGCCCAAAAGTTGGAGGTTGCTATGAGCTAGGATGATGCCACGGCATTGTAGCCTGGGCAACAGAGTGAGACTCTGTCTCAAAAAAGAAAATCTTACAGGCCCGACCATCAAATTACATCCAGGAACTGAGCAGGACTCTTCCCCTCCCCCAAGACCATGCTGGTCACATCCGCCGAGAGGAACAGATGATGGCAACAGGCTCCGGGCTTGTCTATTTCCATTTGTGTCCCTAACAACCCAGTCCCGTGGAGCCTGCCTCCCAGGGACGCACCCTGAAACGCTCACTTTTCATGACCCACAACTGCTCTCTGCACAGAAGCTCCAGAAGGAAATTTCTTTCCTTTGCTTCTTTGACTCATTTTTCCCCACTTCTGTTCCTCCTCTGGGTTCTCACCCTTCTTTATCTCCTTTGCTGGCTGCGCTCTCCCCTCCCTGGTGGCGGGAGGGCTCTCCATGGTCCCTGGGCTCTAGCGTGTGGCTTTGCAGGCGACCCAGCGTGGGAGCAGAGAGCCCAGACTGCAGCCAGCTGCGGGCACGGAGCTGCTTTCTGCACTCACAGCTGCGTGACCCAGAGCAACCTACTGCAAGTTTCTCTGCCTCGCATGGCACTTCTGCAAAGTGGCGATAATGGCATGGGGTAAGTTTGCGAAGATTAAATGAGTTAATATAAAATATTTGTAATTTTCCCTGGCAAACAGGAAGCTCTCAGTAACGTTTATTATTTCCATGATTATTTTCTCCTTTTACTCACTCCTGATCTTCTTTCTCCCTGATCACCATGGATGACAAATAGCAACATAATATCGGTTCCTGAATAGCTCAAAGTCTGTTCCCTGGTGACACCATATTTCTATTAGTCTCTTGGGCATCTTTTCTAGATGTCCAATGCGTACCTCTAATTCAGTATTAGAAAGAAAAGGCACTGCTGTGGACTGAATGTTTGTGCCCCCCTCTAATTCCTGTTGCCATCCTAACCCCTAATGGGACGGTACGAGGAGGTGGGGCCCCTGGGAGGTACCCAGGTCATGCGGGTGGCGCTCTCATGAATGCAATCGGTGACCTCATAAAAGAGACCTTGGGGAGCTCCCCAGGCCTCTCTCCCCCAGTGAGGACACAGTGCAAAGCTGGCAGGCTGCTACCTGGAAGGGGGACCTCACCAGAGCCCAACCACGTTGGCACCTTGATCTGACCTCCCGGCCTCCATGGCCGTGGGAAATGAACGTTTGCTGTGTAAGCCACACAATGCCGGGGACTTCGCTACAGTAGCCTGAGCTGACTAAGGTGCCACCTCTACACCCCAGAGCTCCCCGGCCCCCGAGTTTGCCACTGATATTCAGAGGCAGAAACTTGACCTCTTCTACCCACACCGTGTTCATCACCAGGTCCCGGGAAGGCTCCTTGAACGTGACCTTTCACGCCTGTCCCTTCATCTCACTCCTCTGTCACCCAGTCCCGGCCCTGTGACATATTCCTTCTTGCCCTGACTCTGTCTTTTCACCGAAGTCAGACTAGTATCTCTAACTTATATTTCTGATCTTGTCTTTCTTCTGTTTATACCTTTCCAATCTCCATTAACTCAATAAACAGAATCTCAGCTCCCCTCTCTGGCATTCGAGGTCCATCCCAATAAAACGTTTACCTACCACTCCAGGCTTACTGGAAAATAATGGGTCTACAAAGAATGTTTATTTATTGTTTGCAGTTAGTATTTCTTCATGGTGTTCCCACCCCCAGACATCTACAATTCTTTCCCTTACCACTGCTGGTCAGAACCCCTCCTTCCATCCAGGCCAATCTCAAATGGGAGCTCCATTGCTGATTTTCTCAAAAAAATAATAGCATGCCTCCCTCTCCCGAATTTCCATAAGATTCTACATATCTCAGCCTGGCAGGTTATCACACCCTGACCCGCCTTCTCATCCTTAGCATACTTCTTTCATTTCTCCTTCCAGATCAGAACTTCTTCAAAGGCACTCGCTCTATCCCTTAAAGCTTCAAATGGGATCACATGAATGGCAATCATCATGCCAGGAATTAAGCTCATTTATCCTGTGAAGCAGCAGTCTGTCGTCAGATGCCAACCCTCTCCCCCTCGCAGCCCTCGTAAAAAGAATGGGGAGCTATAAACAGAGCTGCACACGGGAGGGACATACAGTGCGAGAAATCGTGCCCGTTCCTTTTATAGGAAGAACACAGCTGAGACAAACACGGAAGCAGATTATTTACCATGCACACGTCCTGTTGCCAGATTCGTCTAAATTTTTCATTAATCGAAATCAAGGAAGGGAAACAAAGCAGCCCATGGGAGGAATCAGCATAAAGGAAACAGCGCGTGTATCAGCGTGGCCTCGGGGAGGTGTCTATTCTGTACCCTTTGAGGCCACCCACGTGCGTGTCCACTCGCTTGGGTGTACGCACTTGGACACACAGACGTGACTCCAGGTGGCCGCGGTGTCACCAAACTGTGGATTGCAGGTGAGGGTGGAAGGGACAGTCAGGGCGAGAGTCACTTGCTCACCTTCAGGGCATCCTGGGTGTCGTCCAGGCAGTAGACTCGGATGCTGTACTCCAGGGAGGAACAGCACAGGGGCCCAAAGATGGCCAGCTTCAGGCGCTTGGCGGCCGCTTTGGTGGTGGACTGCCCGACCAGGGCGTAGGTGCTGAGGTTCTCGGTGAGGATGTGGCAGGCCTCTGCGTCCAGCTGAATGTAGCAAGGGGTGGTGAAGTTCTCCTCCCCGACCACCACCACGTCCTGGGGACGAGAGGGAAGCGGCCACAGCTAAGCCACCATGGGTAGCGGTGAATGGTAATGGACAGACAAGGACCTCTCTCTTTCCTGGCCTTTTTTTCTTTCCCAGGCTTCATGATAAACTGCTTCCATTTCTCATCATTATCTTCCTTTCTCCCACTGCCTTTACACTGACAACATTCTTTATTTAGATGCCCTTTATTCGCATTTTTCGATCTTCTGAAAACCTACATTTTCCCCCCAAATCCACACGTTTGTAAAGAATTAGAGAAATTAAGGAATTGTGCAATAATACGTTGTTTGGCAATTCTGCTATGGTTTTTCAAAACTCACCCGATACTTCCCAAAGCAATACACTGCTTTTCCTAAATAATCTTGGTTGTCAGACTCTATGGAAGGTAAGATATGGCAAAGTTCATGTCTTTAAGACACGTTTCTGTGTTATTTTTCATGGAAGCCATTAAACAGTGACTCTTTTAGACGTTGAAAATATTTAGCAAGAAATAAAAATAAGGGGAAGTGATGCTTTTTTTGTAAAAATAGTTACTCATTCAACCAGGTTTTGATTTATCCAAATGTTTCAGGCCACAGAATAAATGATAATCTGAAAGACCAAGTGTAGGGTCCATGAACCAAGGGTTACAATCCCCAGTGCATCCTGGGGCACCCAGGTGACAGGGACATGTGAGGCCGGCAGGGCAGAAGACGGCAGGGAGCAGTGCAGACTGCTGGGAAACCGAGTACCTGCCTGTCTGGAGACCTCAGTCTCCCCTCGGCTTCAGCCCAGGGCTGCCGTGCAGGAAGACAGGCCCAGAGCCCAGACAAAACCCTGACTTTGCCAAGAGAAGTTGGAAGTTCTGATTTTTAGAAACTTTTAATTAACTCAAATTTAAGCACAAATTTGGAGAACAAATGCAAGACAATTTCATGCAGGAGAAATAAAACACAAGCACGAGCATGATCCAGTCTCTGTATTCAGCTAGTCCATCTCTGCAGGGCAGGGCCCACATCCACTTCGGCTCATGGTGCATCTCCAATAACCATTTGTTGACAAAGTAAATGTTTTGTCATAAATCTAGTCCTCAGTGCCACACAAAGACGTGGAAGAAGTAGCCACCTAGGTGCTCGTCTGTTCTTTAGGCCTTGCAACGTCCTTTGAGCTGGAACAAGAGCTGTGTTTTCATAGCAGCAGTGAGATCACTGCTTCAACTGAAGCTACACCCCAAAAGGAAGCCCAAACTGTAAAGGAAAAGAGGGAAGGAAGCTCAGCACCCCCAGCTCCCTTCCTGCCCCCAATGGACACCTGGACAGGAGCTGCTTTCTCTAGCAGGACAAAGAAAAACCCCAAGTGTCGCCCAGTGATGACATCATAGGAAGCCTACTAGAAGATATGGACAAGAATGAAGATGTCACGTCCCAGTCACTCACAAGCGTGAGGATTACCCTGATCTACTCGCCTCACCTGCAAAGTTCGCTGTTATTGTTGTTATTGCTCAAACCCACGGTATTAGGGTCTTAGGCAGAGAATCATGCAAACCATTTAGGATCACGTGAGATGAAGACTTTGAGATGTGTTCCAGATGAATCATTTAAAGATTAAATGGAATTAAAGTTGGATCTGGTTAAGTCTGGTCTTAAGACACAGCACATTCGCTTGTTTTTTATGTACACCGGGACAAGGAGCGGTCCCCTCGTATGGCCAAGACTAGAGCATGTCCATGGGAAGAAAATGATTCCAGGTAATCCAGGGCTGGAATCCTTCTAACTTTAATACTACACTTTCCTAAAACATTAAGAGCTTGAATCTTCATATGTATCTTTCCTAAACATTTTTTCCTAAAACAATACCATAAGTAATCATGAACCATATCAATATACTTTGTATAACTTCATAGTTTATGTATTTAAAATTTTTGTATAAATATCAATTTATAGTATAGTTTTTATAATTATTTGGTATTTTTTGATAAAAATATTCTCAAAATGTAGGTTCTAAGTGAAAGGTTCTGCTGTAAGGAATGGGACCTGCCTAAGGCATCGTCCTTGAGAAGGGATGATGGCAACAGCCTCAGATGGCCAAGATGCCACACATTTTCTTCCTTCCAGTGGAGCTTTGGAGACACATCCTTTCTGTTTTCCCAGATTAAATTCAGAAGGACTATATCATCCTAGGTACGTCTCTGCAGGTAAGTGCCTGGCGTTTTCTGACCCATGTGTGACCATTTCTCTACCTGCAAATTAAAAGAATATTTGTGTGTATCCCTTCTCAATGCACGGTATCTGTATTCCAGCTCTATTCCAAAAGGGGCCTGTTTAAGACTCTTAAGTGCTCTTTTCCTATAAGTTAGTTAATGTCTGAGCACCATTTTCTTTGTGAATATCAATCAGAAGATAAAGCACTCAGGAACCAGTCAGTCTGCCCATCTGTCTCTTTCTTGCTCTCGTTTTGAGTGTGAGCTAAAATCCCATCCGTGTTTTTGTTTTGAAAGTGGAAGGCTTCCCATAATCGCTCCTGTTTGTCTGCATGGATCGCTTGTGCATTTCATCTTCACCCCCACCAGAAGCTCACCTCCCACTGTCCCTGCGCTGCCTGGGTCTTGAGTTGGATCTTCCAGTCCTCGGTGTTGGGGTCCGCACAGTGGCGCATGGTGACAATGACGGGGCGGGTCAGCAGGGCTCCCGGGGGCCCGCAGCTCACCACCGGGGTCAAGAGTGTCTGACACTCTTCCATGGGCGGCCTGGTGGGAGAGCAGAGAACGGCGTCAGCGATATTTCCTTAGCATTCATTGCACAATGCACTCGAGATCTGAGATCTAACGTTACACAAACAATTCCAGTAGTTTTCTCTTGGAGATTTTTTTTGGGGGGCTGTGTGTGTGTGGGGGAAGTGAGGCAGAATTAAATGCTCTTTATATCAAAGATTTTGATCTTTCAAGACTGGAAGCCTTCGTGATAACGATAAATCTGCCAACATCTCTTTGATACCCTTCCCTCGGACACACGCCTGCCTTTGGTAGCTTCCTCTGAATTCATACACAGATGCTTCCAGGACGGAAAGAGAAGGAACTGTCCTTGTGAAGTTACATAACCAGCCTTTCTGATAATACTTGGCCATCGGTCTCACAGGGTTTTAAATACTTTTGTGGTTTTAGGACCTAACTTGAAAAATACTTAAAAAAAAAAAAAATTCCTTCAGAATGAGGACACCCTAGAGCTAAACTTAGTCCAAATGACTTTCAGAAATAATTCAGGCTAGGACAGCAGATTCGTTCTTTCAAATGTGACCAGAAAGAATACAGAACTGTATTTCTACAGCAATGGAAAATGAGGTCTCTTTACTTGTATCCTTCATGGTCAGAGACCCTGGGCAGAGAGAACCTCAAAGATCCAACTTCTTTATTTTCATATATTTTAATTGCCTTAAATGCTTTCCCTAACGAGATGATAATCAACATGGATGATAATCATCCAATTACAGGGATTATTATCCAAGTAAATGGATAAATAACTCAACCTGTCAGCTGGTTTGTGATGAAGGAATCCCAGGGGGGTTGAGTGGACTATCCAAAGTCTCACCCCTGACAAGTGCTAGTTAGTGTTGACACAAAAACTAATTCTTTCTCAACAACAATACTCCAACTACTCCATCAGAATAGCATAGCTTTCAAAATTGTGGACTCATACAACTTTACAAGTGCCCTAGGAGTTTGTCAAGCACCGCCTTCCACCCAACCCCAGAGCCTTTCCACAACATGGCCGACGTGTGGTTGGTGCTCTAGACACATTCAGAATTACAGTCCCCTGAAAGGCCACCCCATTTATTATCAAATTTACAACGTATTCTTACTTAGAACGAACACAATCTGCCTTCCTGAAATTTCTTTCCACATATCCTTTCCCTTTTTTCTATCCCATTTCGTATCACCTATTTGGAGACTGTTATGGTGTCTCTAAACATCCTCACATTTTTATTACAGACCAAACATCCTCAAATTTTTCAACCTCAGCTAGAAAAGCATAATTTCCAGATCTCTTCCTGTGTTTCCATCATCGTTTTCATACGGATGCTTATCAGTGTTTCAATGTCCTCCTTAAAGTGGGAGCATCTTGAACTCAACACTCAAGTAGACAGTAGAGGAAGGGCTACTATTTTCTTTGATGTGGAGTGTGCAGTTATATGCATGCCTCACAAAATTGTTGCTTTAGATTATTCTCAATCGAGTAATTACTTATAAATATTATTTAGCAGGCTCCAATTATATGGAAAGATGGAGATGGTAGGGTTCATCATCTCCTTTACAAAATGAAGCAGTGAAGCCCCAAGGAGGTTAAAAATTTTGTTAAAGCTAACCACTCTTAGTATTCCTAACAGGAAAGGCTCTTAAACTAAGTCTGTATAGTTTTATGGTTGTAATGATGGCATTTAAACCTAGATATAGAAATTTGTGTTTCGCTTTCTAATTCCACCTTAACTATTTCAGGGTAAATTGTAGGCCATCTATTTCTTAATGCTATTTCTTTCCTCCAAATACTGCCTATCTCTTCCCATCTTTTATCCTCCCTAAATCCGATATGCCTGCCGTTTATGTTCTCATTCTAACCACTGATAATACTGTAACACAAGAATAGGACAAAGGCAGAGGCCTTCTTAAGGATGACACTTGAAACCAATTTCCAGTCTGACATCAACACTTCAAGTTACTTAATTCAACCAAAAAATAACTCATTAAAATGGACATTGTCCAGTTCTTATCTTTTGATATCATTCACATGACTATTACAAGGGACATATCAAATTCTTTGATAATGGCAATGGCCACTTGAAATTGATTTTTCTCTAATCTTTATCTATAGTTTATATATTATTACATAATCTAGAAGTTAGTTTGTATCTATGCTTACCCTCATTCAACACTCAATGAATTATAGCAGCTATTATTAATTTTAATATTGTTGGGAGATAATTCTCCACGGATTTCTCATGTTTCTTCATGTTCTTGACTATCTTTGCAAGGATGCTTGTATAGGAATCGCCCTGGAAGTTAAGACGGTGTCTACTTCCAGAGCAAATGGCAGGCATGTCTACTTCTCATGATAAAAGGCTCAGATTCCCTAAGCTCAAGGTCCTTTTCTGGAACATAGCCACTGAGTGTGCAGATGTCAAATGACCCTATTTGTGTCACCATTTGTGAACTGGAGCTCAGGAAACTGACATAAAAATGATGATACTCTGTATAGCACCATTGCTGTGAGTAATAAACACTCCTTTGTTTCTGACCCAAGAGTCTTATGTCTTGTATCAGCATGCATAACACTGTGGCAGCAAACTTGGTAGCTCACAAGCAAGTTCAAATCTCAAAGCTTTCACAGTTGACTATTTTCAGTTTTAATAACTCAATTAAAATTTGGCATATTTTCCCCTTAATAATTCTCGGCTATCCCTGCTTCCTCTCTCATTCTAAAATTGCACTAGGATCTCACCATCCTATGGCTTTTCTTTCTTCCTATTTAAAAACCCAAAACAATTTTTACCTACTTTTCTCCTTTTAATATCATCTCTAATCTCACCGAATAACAACACAGTTTCTGTACTAGATCTGAAGTTATCTAGGTACTGGGGAATGTATGTGTATTTGGAATCATAGGGTCACTGGCAGCAGCTTGGGACCTCATCACCATCCCTTTACCTGCTTGGTTGTCATTTCCTTTTAACCCAGTTTGTTCTTCTCCATCCAGTCTAAAATTTATTCTCTTAGAACATTGGTGAAGTTCTGATTTCATTACATCATAGTTAATATTACACTATCTGCCTTAAGCAGTGGCTGTATTATTGCTTAATTCTACTTTTCTTCTCTCAAGAGGAAAAGAAAAAAAGCAACGATCGCATTTTTTTTTTTTCTGAGCATGACTCTTTCCTTTTAGTTACAAGTGTACCTTGAAAAGTGAGTATAAAACTTTTAAGGAAGGAGACCAAAGTGGCATCCGCTTCAAGTGGCCCTTGCGATATAGTTGGGGATTGGAAACATCCATCTCTCCATCTGGTGTGAGCAGCCGCTGCTTGAGGCAGGAAGTGGGGGGGGTTGAGCTCATCACTGACTTGGAACAGAAGGGAGGAGGAGACTCCCCGCTCGGCTGGGGAGCTGTCAGGCCTGTATTCTCCAAGCACACCCCTGGCATGCAATATTGATAGACACCATTCCTGGGAGACATAGCCAGGGAAAGAGGGAGGAAGGAGGGGCAGTAGGTGTCAAAAGAATTTATTAACCCAGTGAGGTGCAAGAATGTAATGAACAGGGACGAAGTGAAGTGGAATTCATAACCGGGAATGAAAAACAAAGAAGAAATAATGATAAGACTCTCTTACATAGTGAATGAAGTAGCGCTGAAATTGGAATTATTTCTGAGCATACAGGAGTGACTTAAGCAAGATAAGATAACTTTGTGAAATCAAATGCCATAGTGTCTAATTTCACATTTTCTTTATTTGTAGAAAGGGAGGAGATTCAAATACATAAAATAGGAGAAAATAAATATTCCTGATTCATGTTTTTGCAAGGAAGGGCTTCACTCTTTCATGTCCCATGTGTTATCTAAGCTATTCGAGCAAATCAGTCTGTAAATATTAATTGCAGATGATATGGAAATGAACAGAGAGCAGAAATTAGCTGCAGAAGCAGCAATTAAGTAGAAATTCTGCAAAAATTAATGATGAAAATTTTAAGTGCTTTTTAAAGTCCGAAAAAAAGGATAATATCACCATAAATGCTGGATGGGCTCTGAAGCCTTTCGAACAAAGCCCACGCGGAAGAATTTCAGTTTCAGAGACATTTTCTCATCCTTTGCTTGCTGTTATCAGCGCAGAGAACTTCTACACAGAAGTGCATGATTTACAAAACTTTCATATGAGCAATTACAGGTTTGCTCATGGCATACCTGTAAAGTATTTAAAGTCTTTATACTATCTCTTTTCCAGAAAAGGAAACTGAAATCTAGAGATATTAACACTTATTCTAAGGATGCAAAGCTAGTCAGAAGCCAAGCCAGATTCCAATCACAAGTCATTTAATTTCTTTCTATACTTTGGGCTGCGTACATGGGTTTAGGGCCTTGATAAACTTTTCTTGTCTGTTCGCGAGAGTAGGCTCAAAACTTCTTTTTTTTTTTTTGTGAGACAGGGTCTCACTCTGTTGCCTGGGCTAGAGTGCCGTGGCGTCAGCCTAGCTCATAGCAACCTCAAACTCCTGGGCTCAAGCGATTCTCCTGCCTCAGCCTCCCAAGTAGCTGGGACTACAGGCATGCGCCACCATGCCCGGCTAATTTTTTCTATACATTTTTAGTTGGCCAATTAATTTCTTTCTATTTTTGGTAGAGACAGGGTCTCGCTCTTGCTCAGGCTGGTTTCGAACTCCTGACCTTGAGTGATCCTCCCTCCTCGGCCTCCCAGAGTGCTAGGATTACAGGCGTGAGCCAGCGCGTCCGGCCAAAACTTTCTGAAAAGAATCCATCTCCATCCATGTCTGTGTGGATGTGACACACCTTCTGTTAACACATGTGTCTTTTGTCAGATCTCTCAGGGTGACAATCCCACGCTAGGCTCAGCCGCCTTTTCAAAGCACAGCCTTCACTCATAAGGGGCCACTTGAAATATTTGCACTCTAGCTACCTGACAGGGACTGGCTAACTCACTTGCTATCAAAAGCTCAATTGTGCAAAAATAATATTTATGGAAGTCACTCTGAAGGGCATGCTGCCATTTCCCTAGACGGGCCAAAATCTGTCCCTGAATTAAGCCAGAATAGGAAAGCATTGAGCTTTGCTACTTCCACGGGGCATGCTAATAGGAGCAGCCCTTGAAACCCATTGCGGTTTTTATTTTAAGGAGGTTGTTAATTATATTAACAAAACGTCTTCTTTATGAGGAACCCGAGGAGAAATAATCGAGCTTCCTCTGGGCATGACTTTTTCCTCACAGACACGTGGATCTTACGACTTAACACGTTCCCCTCTTGGAAAGCTCAGAAATAGTCAATTCATGACCTAGTACCAGAAAAATGTGTTGGAAATTGCATCAAACATTTCATATTATAACTGCTCACCTGACTTTATCTTATCTTTTAGAACCTTACTTTTCCCCATTTTCTTATCGTTTTTCAGCCATTTATTTAAATTTTTTCCTCTCGTTGAAAAGAATGTGTTTTCATAAACCGCTTGAAGTATTTCTTTATAAGTAGGATTTCAATATTGAAACTGTCAAGAACACAGGGAGAATAAGATTTAAATGTACCCAGACTCACTAACCCACTATCTTTGGTCATTTTATAGCTATTTCTTCACACTGAGGAACTTGGGACTCGTGAACCAGAAAGGAATTTCTACCTACAGGAGAAATATCACTGAGTTTACCTGAGAAATAATAATGTCCACTACTATTTTCCAAAGTTCTAAGCAATAACATGTTAAAATAAAACCTATCTCTCATGCGATTACCTACGTAAGGGAATTTTATCCTAATGCATTACTTTAGCAGTATGGATATATAGTAGATATATATGCTAACTCATACCTTAAACCATTTCTACGGGGATCTCACCAATTTTAAAAAAAACCGTAGGCCAGGCACAGTGGCCCGCATCTGTAATCCTAGCATTTGCGAGGCTGAGGCAGGAGGATTGCTTGAGCCCAGGAATGTGAGGTTGCTGTGAGCTACGATGACACCACTGCACTCTAGCCTTGCAACAGAGTGAGACGCTGTGCTTAAAAACAAAATCCTAAGGGCTACCAATGTCCTGAAGTTGACAAACCCAATAATTTTTATTTCCTTTCCTTCTTCTTTACATTTTAATTTTAGCGACAGCTCTGTGTTGAAGCTCCCTCGTAAAGCTCTCTTTACCTTTGATTTTTGAAATCCTGTGACATCGTGGTTTGTTTATTTACCCTCGCAAACATTTGTTCTTTCAGAAATATTCAGTGAGGAGCCACCGCGAGTTAAGCACTGAGCTAAAGGCAAACTCTTCATCTGCCTGTCCTATCCTGCCATGCTCTATGTCACCCAAACCTTGACAGGAATATTTCCCCAAGTTCTTTCCCTAGTTCTCTTCTTTCTGCCTCTGCTGGAGCTTCCTTCCCTTCCCTGACTTCACTGCTGTGTGTCCAGCAGGAATCCACAGGCCCCTCACGCTCTCCAGACCCAAGGCGGCCATGTTGGAGGCCGTCCTGTCCCCTCAGACCAGTGGCTGCTTCTCAGCCCTCTCATGGCGCTCACAGCTCTCCCAGCACCCCAGGCTGGATTTCTGGGTACACCCTGTGTTCATGTCCCTCCTTTGTGACACCTCTGGCCTGCTGTGAAATAACCTTTTCTCCTGAAACCCATGTCCCTTTCCATCCTCCTCAGACCCAGGCCTGGGTCACCCACCTCTCTCCTCACACCTCTGCCACTGCCGCCCAGCTGGGCCCTTCTGACTTCCAGAAGGTTCTCTCTCTGTGGCCTCCATCAGTGTAGCCCACACGGTATCACCACATCCCTCTTTAGAAAGTGCTGCTATTTCTGTGCTCCTCTGCTCAGAAACCCTCCCTGGCTCCCCACGGTGTTCTATTTACCTCTCTGTCTGGAATTTCTAAATTGATTTTTTCTTTTTTTTGCCTCTTGATAAAACTGCTAGGCCAGTACAGAATGCGGAGGGAGAGGAAAATTAACTTTCGTATCTTCCACTGTAATTGTTTTTCAATAAGCACCCAAAACAGGCAAAATTTCAGTCTGACTCAGATTTTTTTTTTTTAACTGCTACTAGAAACCAGACAGAAAAGGCCCACGTTAGTGGCATTAATTGTGGAAATTGTGTCCCCAGGGAAAAACGAAGGCTTTGTGGCCTCTCCGAGAGCCGCGGGGCGGGCGAGGTAGAAGTCTGAGCACCACACACAGCCTTGCAGCTTTGAGCCCTCTTTGGTCAGAGACAGCTTGTCCCCTCTCTGTGGCTCATTCAGGCCACTCATCTGCCGGTCTGTGCCTTCTCTGACAGCGTATTCAGTACCGATAAGGCTTCTCTTGTCACACGCACTGTGCCACATGTAATTAAGTTCACGCCTCCTGTCAGACAATCCCCCTCAGCAGATGACTGGCTGGACGCCGGCCAGCTGGAAACACACCCAGTTTGGGATGCAAGGAAAGGCAATCAGAGAGGAGGCAAACAGCAAAATGCTTAAGAATTTCTCCATGAAGACCTTAAAGTAACATCTACATCTCCTGACGTCCTCACAGTCTTCTCCCCTTCGACCAAGTTCCATCTGGTGTCCCTAGGTGAGGCTAGACAGTGTCTGGAGCTGGAGCAAAGAGAGGGGACCCAACCCTGGAAGAAGAAGGCAGAGGCCAGGCTTCCTTCCGTGCTGGAGCTTGGAGGGATATTAGGATATTAGGAGGCAGAAGAGCTCCAGGCTCAGATACATTGGGGTTGGAGTCCGGCCTCCCTTGGTTATTAACTGGGAAACCTCCGCAGTGCAACCTAATTTCCCTGGGCCTCAGTTTCTTCATCTTTAAAATGGAACTAACCATCCTCTGCAGAGTGTGGCGTAGAATACATGAAATCAAGGGTGTGCTGAACAAATGGCAACGAAGCTTTGTACTATGACTATATTTTATTTTTTGAGACAGAGTCTCACTCTGTTGCCTGGGCTAGAGTGCCATGGCGTCAGCCTAGCTCACGGCAACCTCTAACTCCTGGGCTCAGGCAATCTTTCTGCCTCAGCCTCCTGAGTAGCTGGGACTACAGGCATGCGCCACCATGCCCGGCTAATTTTTTCTATATATTTTTATTTGGCCAATTAAATTCTTTGTATTTTTAGTAGAGATGGGGTCTCGCTCTTGCTCAGGCTGGTTTTGAACTCCTGACCTTGAGCGATCCTCCCACTTCGGCCTCCCAGAGTGCTAGGATTACAGGTGTGAGCCACTGCGCCCAGCCCTATGACTATATTTTAAAGTGCATTCTCGTCATTGTGTTGTTACCCTAAAAACCCATCTAGTGTACGACAGCAAATTAGTGAAGCGAGGATGTCTCTTGCATGTGAAAGGGTTCTCTTCTCGTGTTTGTGCCTGCTTTCATGGTCTCTGGTGTGTATTTTCTTCTGAGTTCTTGAGGTTTCTCTAGTTTCATTTTTATCAACAGAACTTCTTTGATGCACGCTAAGTTCAATAGAGTCATTCTCTCTGCACCGAACTTCGGGTGGTAGGCGTGGTAAGGAGAGATTTATAGTTTCCTTTTCATTACAGTCAAGGGCAGAGCAACCTAGGAGCAGGATTGTGTAGCTTTATCAATTTTCTCTTTTCTCTTTCCCTCATCTAGAATGTACAATTGTCCTGGTTAGGGTGTTGCCCAAAGTCCGGGAAGGAGAGCAGAGCAGGGTGAGGACATGCCTTTCAGCTCCAGCCCAGGCCCCGTGGCGGCCCCTTAAAACTGGATCTTCAGCCGAAGATGATGGGGATTGCATGGAAAAAAAGAGACCTTGAGCAACTCCCCGTTTCTCTGCATAAAGCACACGCCCATTCTGATTTCTGTTTAAACAAAATGGCCATGTTGGCAAAGGCCCCGACGGAGGCATGGACTTAACGCTAACCTTCGCTCTGAACAAGCAAAAGAAGAAAAAATAAATAAAATAAAGAAGTCTTGGAGTCTGCTAACCTTCTTTTCTCCCGCTGCAAAAGAAGGGAGCTCCGAGGGCCTGTGAATGTTGCTTTGCATTGGGAATGGAAAAAATGAATATTTGATGCAGGCCAATACCAGCGTTTTGGTGATTTTTCTGTTGCTCGAATTTAAAGCATGAATAATGCTCAAGGAATGTTATTATTTTTCTTAGACAGGCTGCTGTTTACGTAGGTGAAGGTACACCACCTGCGGAATTCAATGTTCTGGGGTTGATTATAAATACCAGTATCTCCACCTGAGAGCATAAGAGAAGAGCATTTTGGCTACTGGAGAACAAGACTAAAAATGGATGTTTTACTGAGGATGAGAGGAGAGAAAAAAAAAAAGGTATAACGCGTTATAATGAAAACCTAGTTCTGCATTTGTTACTGACGCTTTGTATTCAGAGCTCAGGACTGAGGAGCCCGTGTGTTTCCCCCTGGGAAAAACAATGATAATTGTACAATGAGGATCTCTGTTTTAATAGCATCATTTATTTTAAGATCTCAGTGTACTTCAGAAGCCTTAATTGGTCGGGCCTCGAAAGCGCTATTTAACACATGCGCTCTATACGGGAGCCAATCAGGAAAGACCGTGTACGATTTGTAAGAGGAGACCAAACCGAACATTGAATTCAGGACTTCCAGACTCCTCTTGTTATTTTTACTTAACAAAACATAAATCTTTCTGATTAGGACACATTTGAAACAGAGCCTTTTGAATCGATCTGGTTTTAATCCACACTAGCCCCATTTTTGCAAGGCCTAAGTATGGGCGTCGTGAGTGTTCCCCATGAGAAGGAGGTTGGTGACCCTTAAGCTAGAAGACAGTGGGGATGAATTAAGTGCCAGGCCGAGGTGGGAGTGGCAGGTCAGGAGTTAAGGGGTTGTCCAATCCTTTGTGACCTTTAACCCTATAATGGGAACAGGCTGGATTCCTGAGCTAGAAGACACGCAGTTGACATCTCTGTGTCTACCCTCGTGTCTCTCTGGACAGTGTAAGGATCACATTTCTGGCCCCTTTTTCGGCAAATACGGCCACATGTCCACTTGGGAAAAGATCTTGGGCCTTCTACCCATACTCAAGACCAGCAAAAGTTGTCTGTAGCTTCAAAGATGAAGAGAAATAAAACTTGACCTTGTGTAGGTCTAGGGAAAACATGCATGCCAGAAGCAGGGCACTCAGACAAAAAATATGTTGGGTTTACTGTTTCTATTGTACAATTCTCCTCCAAGGTAGACACTGGTAAAGTCAGTGCATCAGAAAAAGCATACTTACCTCATCGTTTCTTTCCTGTGTACGGTCACATACATTTCGTAGACTCTCCCTTGGGGAATGGCCCCCGCGGGGATCAGCAAACTGACTCCTGAATAGCAAAAAGAGAAAAGTAGTCACATAAGACCTGTGAATCCAAAGACAACTAAAAGGAATGTGTTTGCAGCAAGTAAAAGGAAATCAGGAGATTCTGTGACCACGTAGCCAAACGCATGCTTCTTTTTCTCTAAAGACATGTAAATATCCACAGTTCCTCTGCTGTCCTGCCACACTGGCCTTGTTACTTAAAGGAATGATGTAATTTTTTAAACTCTTGTTTTATTTAAGGAATAGACAGATGGTTCCACTGTTATTTTCCTTGTAAAACAAGGGGAAAACTCATAACTGCCCAAAATGTCAAACAGCTGTAATGATGCATCATTTCTAATAAAAAAAAAAACCCACAAGATTCAAAGTTAGGTAAATGCTAACTTCAACCATATCAATAGACATTTATTTCTGAAATATCTTGTTAGCATGGATGTTATTCCACCCCCGTGAATTTGGTGAAGAACCTTGATTATGCTTAAACTCTAGAAAGTGAACAGCAACTGCTCATTTAGTCACAGCGGGTCAAAGGGGTTGCTAATTGGTGCCATTTTGTGAGACTATTAGATTGAGCTGTGTTCCAAGTAGACTGCTAGTAGTAGGGCTTTGTAAATTTGAGCTTATATCGGAATCACCCAGAGGGCTTGTTAAAACGCAGCTTACTGCAGCTACCCCCAGAGTTTCTGCTTCAGAAGGCTGGAAGGTTGGGCAGATGTTTTTAGCTGGACAGGTTGCTAGGTCATGCCATGAACGTGGTCTGGGGCTCACCCTGCAAGAACCACTGCCCTGAGCCACTCATTGTGACCACAAAGAGTGACTCCGGTGGTGGCACTCTGAAGATGTCTGACTCCATCATTTTATTATTTCCATGAAATTCAGTTTAATTCCGCTCAGTACAAATTGATGGTGCATCCTTGTGAGTTCAGTGTCTGGCGCTATTGTGAATAAGGCCAAGAAGGAAAAGATAGTGCTCCTGTCTTTGAGTCGTTTATTATTTAATTAGTAAGGAAATCGAATATAAAATATCAGCACAGGGCAATAAGAAGACTTGCTTGACCATGTTGGAAAAATCTCAAGAATAAAGAATGGAGAGTTGGAGGGTTAGTGATTCAAAGGCCTTTGCATAACTGGTTGAAGACGTTGAGCCGTGGCCTTCGTGATATTGTGGGAAGTAGGTTGTCGATTTGTGGACGGCACAGTGTAGAAGCAGGAAGACCATGCATGAGTCTGCCAAGCCTCAGAATCTTTTTCAGTGAAAAAATAAAATATACCCTCATCTTTGTTACGGGCAAAAAACAGAGTTATGAATGTAACAAGTAACTATTGTTGGTCTCTTAAATAAAACAGTGTCTGTTGGTCACCATTGCCTAGTACCTAGAAAGTATTTAGAACAGGCTAGCTCCCTCCCTACTACTTAAGAAGGCTTTGTAATAATTCAAATATGAAAATGTGGCGGGTGTAGAAATGGGAAGAAAAGGCAGAACCCAATGAATATCATGGTGAAAAGAACTGTCTTGGGAATACTTATAATGTTTAAATAATGCAAGAACAATCAAGTGTGTTTGTGTAGTCAAGGATGGATTATTATACAGATATCTAAAATCATGATTTTAAAGAACATGCTATAGTGTGAAAATGGGAAAAAGGTAAAGAAATATTTTATATAATATATGATCTCAGCTATAAGTAGAAAAAAATGATATTATATCAAATATTTCAATTTTGTTAAAATACATTTTTAAAGGTATGGGGTGCAAGTTGTCAAGGCATTGAAATGAGGGACTGAGTAAGAGGAAGGATCAAAGCCAATTTCACATTCAGGCCTGAAGACCCATTGGTCTGTACATTACCTGATGGTATAGATGTTATATATTTTTGTGATATTAACAATTTAGGTCAATCAAGTTGCTTCTTATTACAAAATACAGTCTTGTCCAAAAGAGTTAACATTCAGAGAGGAAGACATTAACCCTCTTATGACCCATGGTTCCAAATCTATTCCTACTATTGATTAATGGATACCAATTTTAAATTCAACAGTATCAACCATTAACTTAAGTTCATCATTAGTGACCTTTATGAGGCTTATTCTCTAGATTCAGATAAACTATATAGTAAACTTATAACTAAATAATACTACAGAAGGACACCTGATGAATTTGGTGATTCTAGACAGATATATTAGGGGTAGGAGTGAGTACAGTGTACCTTATCAAAACTTTGAGGTTGAAGATTATGTGCTAAAGAGTTAATAACTGAAGATTTGATAATATGAAGGCTTCTGATGACCTAAAAATCAGCATAACTGATATGTTTGCTAATTAATTTGTGCTTTTAAAGTACAACAGTGACAACAGTGAGGGCTCCTGGCCCGATGTGGCCTTCTAAAGTTCTGTTAAAAACAAGGTCTATGATAGTTCTAAACTACACCCGAGCAGAAAGGGGCTGTGAGTATTCTATTTCCAGAGGAAGTGTTTTCAGAGTTGGTTGGGGGAAGCTAAATGGTCTTACTGATTTTTTTCTGAAGGAACATTTGGTTTTACATTGAAAGCGGATTTGAGTTAGATAGGTCACATTTCACTTTTCATGCCTAGTGAAAACCAACACAAAAGATTCTGGTGCAAAAAAAAAAAAAAAAAATATATATATATATATATGTATTTTTTTTTTTAAGCTGCATCTTTGCAATTGAAACCTTTAGGAATTACCTGAGTTGGGGACAATGAGGTGACCGCCCAGGGAGTTGAAGGTGCCAAAGGCGGTGCAGGATGGGTCGGTCTGCCTGGCGAGACTCTGATTCTTCAGGTTGAGGGCTTCGTTCTCCAACAGCGACTGGGTCATCTGAGGGGACAGCTTGGATGTGAACTCTGAGAGGTCATCTTGGGGGGTGATGGCACCCGAGGTGTTGTACACTTTGATTTTCAGGTTTGGCAGTGGATCCAGAATGGGAGAGTTGGTCATTGGGATTTTGTCTGAGACGTCATGCAGGGCGTAGACGGGTCCTCTGTACATGGCTGCGGCTGACGTGAGGTCGGGTGGCACTGCCAGCAGATCTGGGTCGGGGGAGAAAAGATTCTATTTGTATTCTCCATTCAGGCCAACCTGCATCAGCTCACACTGTCCGAGCCCAGAGCAAAGCAGCTCAGCTAATATCGGAGATGGATGGACGCTCAGCCTCTGCTGAAACCAGGGCAATCCGATAACCAGCATCCATTTTATTATTGGCTGTAAACAAGTGTCAAGCTCATTCTGTATTTTGCTTTGAAGACCACTCATCATAACTAAGGTAGTAAGCTATTTCAACAGATTGGATTGAATACATAATAAGCCCCACTGCGTGACTGTTACGTAATAGTTTCCCTTGGGTGTACTGGATTTGGGTTCGCTGGTAAATGGATAGATAATTCATAGCGATACAAAATGTCTTGTCAAAGGGAGAAAAAGGAGACTCAAGAAGTCAGTCAACTAATCAGTGCACTCTTCCAAATAGAAGTTAAAAAGTACGACAGAGCAACCCATCAAAAAAGAAAAAAAGATGATTTGTGTACTTGGTCAACTTTGTTAGGTGAATGACATTCACACAGTAATGAACAAAGGTGACCGAACTCTCTGACGTTCTGGAGCTTACATTCTAGTTGAACTGGATGACCCCAATGTCACCGATACCGAAGCCACAGAGGGAAACAGCTCGCCTACATCAGTAATGGGTGTGAAGTGACGTGCCAACTGACCTTGTCTTGCTGCCTTGATGTTCACAGGCTGAAAGCCCCCGTTGAGCGCAGAAGAGTCGATAATATCAGACTCAAAGTCACGATGGTTCTTCCGATACACAAACAGGGCCACGACCACAGAGATGGCCAGGCAGACTATCACGGCGATGACAATTCCCACGTAGAGAGCAACGTCATCGGAGTCAGGAGCAGCTGGGGGAAGGCACGAAACATTGGACCAGCTACTTATAGAAACTTCCCACGGTAGACATATGTATCGCTATAATTTTTTCCGGACATTTATTGCCTTTTTTTTATAGGTTAATTTCAAATCCATTTCAAAAGCTATATAAAACGGCTGTGGCCTTTCACTGGAAAATGATCTCTGATTTCTTTGCCTTCCTCACTCTGCATCTATCCACCCACTAATCTATCTTATAATTGGGTGGCATAACAGACCATTTATTACTAGGTATATAAAGAAACTGGAACTAAACCCATCCCGACCCGCAGGGGGGAAAAATTTATTACTCATTTCAGGTGGAAAAGTTTGGAAGGGTTTTTTGACTTTACTGATAGTTCTTTGAAAACATAAACATCAACACTGTTAGAAATATCTGGCATGTTTTGAGTCTGGGTATATATTAAAGCAGAGTATTTTCCTCAGTAGCATTCCAGACAATAAAATTACTTTCTGTAGCGCTCTTCTTGCTTTTCCCTGAATCGATGGAGGGGTGGGGTGGGAATGGTAGAACTAACCAAAGCAAACATTAGGAGCAAACACACTGGATTTGAAAGGTGTGCTTTCAGAAGGCTCAGATCTGGGGAGCGGAGGTTAATGCCGATAACCTTCTCGAAGGCCAGGCTTTGGACACAGATGCAGTATTGTCTGTGAGAACCCTGAGCTCCTCACGGTCCCTTGTCGGAGATTTACATTTGAGCTACTCATTACTGGAATAAAATATAGCTATGGTGCCCTAAGTAAGATCAAGTCCTGGTTCAGTGATCAGAAAGGTCAGACTCCCCGGAAGGCAAATAAGCAATTGGACCAACACAACGTGTAGTCATTTGAGGGCGTCATTCTGCGTAAACCAAAAACAGAATTCCCGCAAATGTTGCCTATCGTCTTGGTGGTACAGGATACGCTTTGATCCAACTGGAAAAGGTGACGAAGGCTGATAATGAAAACAAACAAAATCGAACCTTTGCTGAACCCCTGTGACATCTTTAAGTCTCTGTTTTTCGTTTTCTGTGACCCACAAGAAATAAATATTCAGCGAAGTTAATCAAAGCTGCCCTGTTCACTATAAAAGAGGGGGTTACGTGGATACTTCAGGTGGTCAGGACCAACCTAAAATTTTATAGTCAATTTTATACGCATGTGCATTTGGGAAAGAGAATTTTCAAATTTGTAAAATTCCATGAGCTCCTAAAACTTGAGGGGCCACTGCTCTCTCAAGACTAACAGTGACATGGTTTATGTGATGAAAACAACTCATCATTTAACGGCTGGTGGCTTCCCTGATGACCCCCACTCTAATGACAGGTGTCTTTTGTACCTTGACAGTATACATGAACTCCCCTCATTGGAAACTGGTCTCCACACAGTGTTCAACTGTATCTGAAAGGGTTTCACTTTCTTTTTAAAAAATATTGTCCTCAAAGCAGAATATCCACTTTTCTATCAATTAAGTCAATATTGACAGATTTTTTTTTCAGAAACCCAGGGACATCCCAACTACTCCTGGTTGCGTGACTTCACTTTGCTTCTGGTTTTTTTTTTTTCTTTTTGAGACAGAGTCTCACCCTGTTGCCTGGGCTAGAGTGAGTGCCGTGGTGTCAGCCTAGCTCACAGCAACCTCAAACGCCTGAGCCCAAGTGATCCTCCTGCCTCTGCCTCCCAAGTAGCTGGGACTACAGGCATGTGCCATCATGCTCGGCTAATTTTTTCTATATATTTTAACATTAAAGGCTATTTTGACCTCAGATGTTCTGAGAAATCTGTTTTTTTAATAAGAATTTTTGAGTTGGTAATTCAGAATGATAAATTCTTATATAATTTGTCCATTGAATAGTTTTGTCTTCCTAGAGTTCTCATCAAAATAGTGTTTCTTGAACATACGCCGTGTGCCTGCAGGGACTCTGGGACAGACCAGGAATATATGTAAGAAAAGCTTACATGTTTATCTCATTATTTTGATAATATGATGAATAAATTGTC